>JAKTUH010000085.1:48270-86996 GCA_030556585.1 Geotrichum carabidarum
AAAAAAAAAAAAAAAAAAAAAAAAAAAAAAAAAAAAAAAAAAAAAAAAAAAAAAAAAATATGAAGAAAAATCACAAGCACACGCAGCCAGGCTGCGTATTGGATCGTCGTGGCAGCGTAGCGTGGTATCCCAGCAGGTAACTTGGCTAATAAAGCTTGAAACGTATCTCTGCCTACACTGTGCAAGGTGGTCAAAGGCCTTGCTCCGCCTTTTTTTTTTTTTTTTTTTTTCATGTTTATAATTTCAATTGTTTATTCTGTACTGATACTAAACCAAAGCTGTCTTTTTTGGATTACCTTGAGCTCAAAGACACTTTTCTTCGAGACCCAGTCGCTTTTTTTTTGCCTTGCAACGGTTCATTTCGCCTTGGAATGCTTTATCATTCTTATTCTTATTGTAGGCTATATATATATTATTTCATTTGGTTTCGTATCGGCTGTATCCATTTTTTTTTTTTTTTTTACCAACGCCATGCCCTCGAGCAAAAAGGTTTGACCCCATCCCGGAAGATTTTTGTGCTTGGTTGGTTCGACGCCGTTTCCATGATTTAACCACCCAGTTTATGAGAATAAATTCATAATCTCTGCTTGATATTATTCTTCTTTTATGAATATTATCAAAAGAAAAAAAAATATATTCATTGAAATCTGTGTGTAGAATTGTCAGGTCAATCGAGATTTTTGTCCTTTCAATTTCTTTTTTTCTTTTCTTCTTTTTCTCTCTTTATTTTTTCTTCTTCTTCTCTCCACCACCAGCATCTCCATCTCCATCAACCACAACCTTCTATCATGATACAAATGACCCATCCTGTTCAACTCTAACTGCTCGGCCCAATAATGATAATCCCCCTGCTTTCGCTTTCTACCTTCGCCAATCCAAAATGACTCAAGTAATTATCTCGCAGCCTCAGCAGGGCTCGACTACCTCCACGGCAAATCCTCATGCTTTGCCTGTGACTACCGACCTGAAAGACACCACCGTTAGCAATAACGGGCCAATAATAAACTCCGACCAGAAACCACAGAACCATCCACCTGCCACTGCCACTGCCACTACCACTGCCACTACTATCTCGCCCCCATCTCACGGTATGCTCTTCCTTTTTTTTTTTTTTTTTTTTTTTTTTTTTACCTTTCATCACTCCGTTATTACTATTGTGTCCGCAAGTTTCCCTTTTTTTTTTTACCTTGCGTTCGCTACAGTGACAGCGCTGACTAAACCATAACCTAAACCAAAACTAACTTTTACCCTTTTTGTCAAGTCCTTGTAGCCGCACAGATCTCCCAATCAGGTACCACTCAGACCACCGTCAATCCCGTTGAAGATGCAGAAGACGAGGACGATGGCAGCGAGGACGCCGAAATGAACGAAACAAACGAAACGAGCCCGGTCACAGGCGTGGCGATCGACTACCATGAAATCACGGACCCCGCGGAAATCAAAATGCATCAGGAACGGCTGTCAGAAGAGTTTACCCAGCTGGCAAAATCGCTAGCCAGAGCAAAAGCCTCGCGCACAACCGCCATGGTCAACGCCGTGCGTAAGGGCAAACGATTTGCCATGTTTGACGCCGTTTACAAAGCCCAGGACGGCATTCTGGATCAGCGCATGGCGCTGGCCAAGACAAGACACGACTACAACATCCACCATATCCGCAAAATGACAGTAGGCGAGGTCGACAACATCTGGGTGAGCTTTTTCGACGCCAAACAACGGCTGCAAGAAAAGCTGATTGCAGAGGTGACCGAGAAAATAGCCCAGCTCAACCACGAGTACGGCCAGGGAAGTGTTACCAAACTGGCGCTGTCCATGAACCACCAGATTGAAAATTACCACCACATTGCAGCCAATTTGGGGCCCCGCCCGGGCGTCACCCCGCTAAGCAATGAGCAAATTGACGCAGACTTGTTTCTGATCCGGTCGGGCGGCAAACCGCCGCCTCCGCTCGAATCACCGTCCCCAGAAGCTGACGACGCCCAAGCGCTTGAATCGATCGCCGACGCGGCGTCTGCTGCCGTGCCCATGGATAAACTGCCTTTCCCGCCAACGCAAATGCCCCAGCCCCATCTCACCCTGCCCAAACCAAGCTCGATCTTGAACCTCCTTTCCCCGGAACAACCCGCACGGCAAGCGTTTGCAATCGACAGCCTAATCAACCGCGCGCCCGACTCCGCGCCCCCGTACATCCACGAAACCAAACCCAGCATTGCGGGAGGCAAGCGCCAGGCCAGCATCACAGACCCAGTGGTCACCAAACCAAAACGCCAGAAAGCGACGCGCCAACGCCGCCGCCGCGTGAACAACAATGACGAATCCCGCGCCTCGTCAACAGACAGGCCCTCCGGCGGCCAGTCGCCATCATCCTCGCGCGCAGAAACACCAGCAGCAGCAGCAGCCCCGGCGGCCCAATCCCAGCCGCCGCCGACGACGTCGACAGCCACGCGCCAGCTCCCGCCCTTGGTCCCCCCCGACGACCGCGCCCGTCAAGAGTGGGCCTCCCAGCAGCAGCAGCACCCGCGCGAGGCTTACGACTACCGCCCCTACGACGCTCGGCCCGAAGACGACCGCGCATGCGCAGACCGCCCGCCGTACTACGCGCCGCCCATGCCGCCGCAGTACCAGCCCCCGCCGCCACAGCACCCGCACATGAATCCGTACCAGGGCGGCTACCCGGCGTACGGGGCTTACTCCTCCTCCTCGTCGCCGTACTCGAACGGGTACCAGCCGGGGCAGTACAACTACGCACAGCAGCCGCCGGGGCCGCAGCATCCGGGGCCGCAGCCTCAGGGATACAGCTACCCGCCGCCGCCGCCGAGAGAGCAGGACCCGTACTACCAGCAGCAACAACAAAGGTCTCAGTCGCCAAACGCGCCATATGCCCAGCAACAACAGCAACAGCAGCAGCAGCAGCAGCAGGGGTACCAGAGTATGGCGCCGCCCCCGGCGGGCGGGTATCAGCCGTACGGGGGTTCGGGTGCGGGCTCGTATCAAGGCCAGGCGCCGCAGCAGTATGGACGATGACGAACTGGTTTGTAGAACAAGATGAAGAAGAAGAGATGAAGCGTGCGGATGTATGAGTCAAGTAATGTCTATTTTGATGATGATGATTTTTTTGATAAAGTGCAAGATATATAGGTGTGTTTGAGTGTAAAAGAGTAGAGTATTACAAACGTGGGACCATGCTAATTCCCATTCATGTACCCCCCCAAAGACCCCAAAATAAATAAAAATCGAAAAATAAATACGTACCTATATCCTCAATCCAATATCCTCAATCCAATTCCTAAAGCACCTGGACCCTAATCCAAGCGCTCTGCAAACCCATTAGTTACCTTGTTCCACTCCACATTGCCTCCAAACTTGTTATTGGCCACAGCCAGGCGCACCGCTTTCTGGAGCGGCTGGACCTGGCTTGTCACAAAGTACTCCACGCTCTCGTAAAACCAGGCTCCGTCGCGGTTTTGGCCCAAGTGCGCTTGGTCATGCTCTCCCGCGCTACCCACTTTGAAACAGTACACCAGTGCCTTGTCAAGCTGCGCCTTGATGTTGGAAATAAAAGCGTCACTGGTATCGAGAAAAAGAAGCAGCCCGATGGCAGTGCAGAACTGAATCTGAGCGTTGATCAGGTCTTGGAAGGACTGCAGCAAAATCGACCCGTCGTCTTCTGAACTACCTGTGCTGCCAGGAACGGCCCGCTGGTTGGAATTCTGTTGCTGCTGCTGCTGCTGAAGTAGTACAGAGATGTGCATGTACTCCATAACCTTGTTCACAAACACAAGCACCGCATGCGTCAGTTCTGCCGCGTTACCAGTGCCGCTGCCAGACTTGCTGGATGCGAGATTTGCCAGGTGCCGGGTCTTGATGGCGTGTTGCACGTAGCTCCATTGTACAAGCGTGGTCCATACATCTTGGTACAGCACCCTCGTGTGCTCGCCAACCACCTCTTGCACAATCCAAGGAATCGGCACCTCCAAGCGGAGCCTGCTAAGAAGCACCAGCTGGTCAGGGAAATCAATTTGGCTCTGTGCGTCTTTTTGTTTCTTTTGCGGTGGAGCAAGTAGCATACCAGGAGGCTCTTCTGTACTCGCCAATGTCAATGTCAGACCAGACGCTGCCCACGCTGACTCAAACTCTTCCTGGACCACGAACTTGTCAATCTTACCACCTGGGTCTTTACCTTTGTCCAGTCTCGCAAAGACCCTTTCCAAAAAGTCGGCCATCAGCGGCTGCTGCTCCTCCAGCATGAGATACAATTGCGTGTATCTGTTCAAGGATCTCTCCATGCCGCTGTCATAGACACAGTCCAGAAGGGTCCGGGCGTTCTGTAAATGGTTGCTGAGAACCCATTTTTCCAGCTTCAAGGGCAGTTTGAGCCACCACAAGTCTTCGTTTTTTGAGCATGTACCCACCGCATCCCCAAAACTGAAACCGCCTTCTCTTCCTTTCTGCTGCTCCATCTCTACTTGCTCATTTTTGATCTTGCTCAGAAACCGGACAGATAGACCTGCCTCGTAGATGTAAAACACGAGCGGCCGCAAAAACTTGGGCACCAGCTCGTTGTGGATAGAGTACCGGTGTGTCCAGTACGATTGCCACGGCTGATATAACTCTGAGTTCTGAACAAAGAAGCGTGATTTGTAGGCGATTTTGTCGCTGGTCCGCATCCAGGTATCGAGTTCGTGAGTGCAGTAGTACTCGAGACACCAGCTAAACACCTTGACTACTAATGTAAATGCAGGATTGGACTGAAGGCCGACTGAAGCGTAAGTGGAAAGTTTAGTGGCCTCATATAGATCATTAAGAATCATAGCAAAGCACTGCCGTGCGTCAGTTGTTTCCATGGCATGGTCGACCTTGTCTATGATTTTCAAAATAGGAGCCCATGTTTTTGTAACGCTTTGGACTTGGTTCAATAAACTTGACAGCGTTATAATTGCCGTTGAATCGCTGGATACAATCAGCTTCTCAGTGGCGTACAGCTGCTCGTAAAACGGCTTGAAAACAAGATCTTCAATCGCTCCATCCAGCACCTGCAACAGCGGCTCTTTTGACACCTTCACGTACCTCCTTACCCGCGTAGTAGTAATCACATCTTTGGCGGCCATCATCAAAATATTAACTAACATTGATCTGGAAAAATGCAGAACTCTGTACTGGTCCACAACCGACACTGTCTCGCCTGCTTCCTCAAAAAACACGCTTGGAAACCCGCGCAGCGCCAATATAACCTCGCGCACTGCTGTAGCCTCTGATATTACAATGGGCCGGTCGGGCTCCGGTTTCAGGTTCCAGTAGGACTGCTCGCAAAAGTGCTGCAGCTCCAAGTTAACAGTCCCGCCGGACAGGTCGGGCAAGCTGTTCGTGCCGTTCTCTTGAATGGCTTGCATCCAGATCCGAAACTCGTCGGCACCAGAGTTGGGAACTTTAATATTCTCGGAAGCGGGCGACAAGGACAGTGTATCTTCTTCGTCTGTCTCACCGTCAGTTTCAAGGTACATGGCATTGGCTTCTTCTGTGAACGCCCAGTCCGTGTTCCAGTTTTCCATATCGTCACACAAACCCTCCATAATCTCGCCGACCATGTGCGAGTTTGCGATTCGCTCTTTCTCATCGTCACCTTTCTCGCGTCCTATTTGGAGAGCCGCTGCTTTCGAGACCCGCGTTTCCGGGTTCATGGACAGCTCTTTCAGCATTAGCAAAATCTGCGCCGTCACATAATCTGTTTTGTCCAATTGCTCCAATTTTTCGCTTAGCAACTCAGCCAGATCAGGGCGCCCTAGGACTGTCAAGCGCTCCAGCAGCCCGTCTTGATACACCTCGTGCACGGATTCCGCGTGCACTGCGGAGTAGTGGCGTTTCGCAATATGACGCTGAGCCCAGTGTAGCCTTGCACTTAGCACTCTCTCATCTTCAGAACCAGACACGCTTGAAACAAGTTGTGCCAGTGTTGTGTTTAGCTTTTCGGCCATGGCATGGATCCTGATGGTGGGCAAACGTAAACATCCCAAACCACATCAACAAGCATTTTTATCAATAATATTTTTTGTTTCAATTTTCTTACGACCCAAACAATCACCGCTTTGCCAGACCTCGCTAACTTGGACAGATATTATGGATCATTCAGAGGCTGTGGCGCAGTTCTGTGCTATCACAGAGGCAGATGCAGCGACTGCTGAGCAGTACCTAACCATTGCGGATCAGAACCTCGAGTCTGCGATTGCGCTGTTCCTTGAAGGCGGTGGAGTGTCGTTGGCCAGCCAGCAAGATGTGATTGATCTGACGTCAACGCGCAATTCGTCGTCTGAGCCAATGACTGGCGCGATTGAAGAAGACGATATTGCGTTATCGCGCCGCCTCCAAGAGGAGGAATACAGTGGCAGCGCCGAAGGTGTGAGGGAGGCGATCCGACCCGTAACCGAGACCCTCGTTGATCCCATGTTTGGTATGACACCACAGGAGCTAGAGGCACTTAACTTAGCTAACGTGATTGATCTAGGTAACATTCATCCAACAAGACCGCTGGGCATTTTTAATCAGTTTGCACCAGCGCCACTGCGGCGATCACGAAACGCTTTTGAAGAGGACGACGATGACGACGATATTGAGGAATTGAATTCGCTAGAGAACAGCTTCCGTACTCGGGTGCGCCGAGTTGATGCAGATGCAGATGGTGACGAGTTTACAGTCGAAGAAACCACGGGCATTTCCAATATGACATCCACTCAATCCAGGCTAGCTAGACTGTTTCAGCCACCATTCGACATCATCCGCAACTACGATCTAGACACAGTATGTTGACTACTTTTATCTAGAGATATTTTCTAATTGGCTTAGGCTAAAGATTACGCGCGGATACACAAAAAGTGGATTCTCGTCAATGTGCAAGATCCCAGAGAGTTTGCCTGCCAGGTTTTGAACCGCGATCTCTGGTCCAATGAAGACATTAAAGATCTAGTCAAGACCAATTTTGTTTTTCTACAAGTAAGTGGCATTAGCTATGCCAGTTTGAGCCCGAGCTAACAACAATGCAGTATAACAATGATTCCCGAGAAGGTATTGAGTTCAAGTCTTTCTACCCAGTAAACGAGTTCCCGTACGTTGGAATATTGGATCCAAGGACAGGCGAGCAAATGAAGCAACTGGACAAGGCATTGACCGTGGACGAGTTTTCAACTGAGGTAGTTGACTTTCTGGAGACCTTCAGCTTAGATCCAAGTCGCACGAACCCGCTCGTGCCGACGCCGAAACGGAAAAAGGACCCAGCGACTATGACGGAGGAAGACCAGATTGCCTATGCCATGAGGCAGTCTTTAGGAGAAGCTGACATATCGGAGTCGGACAAGGAAATTGAAATTGTGGAAGACTTTACGAGCAAGGGCAAGTCAGTGACGATAGACACAAAACCAGAGCTGAGTTCTGAGAAAGTGGCAGAGCCTGGGCAAGAGCAAGAACCAGATACAGACGAGGATGAAAAGCCTTTGCGAGACACTGAGAAAGAGCCAACCGAGGAAGACATTTTTTCGTTAATCCAAGCTGACAACGAGCCTGAGCCTGAAATGGGCCCCGGAATCACGCGGATTCAGTTCAGACTTAGTGACGGCACGCGCATTGTGAGACGGTTCAAAGCGTCGGATTTGGTCCGCAAAATGTTTGGCGTGGTCAAGGCTATTGTGGATTCGGTGGGCGAGAGCTTCTTTTCGTTGACAAGTGAACGCAAAAAGTTAATATCCATGCTGGATCAAACAATCGAAGAAGCGGGCTTGAAGAATAGCTCGATATTAGTTGAAATATTAGATTAAAAACCAGAGGGCAACTGTTGCTATGCTAATAAAAATAAAAACAAGAAAAAAATAATAAAACCTCTATAGGATTGAAGAATGAAATTAAAGTAAGACACTACGACAAAGACTTGTGCGTGCAGAACAGAAAAATAAAATTAAACATGAGAGATTTCTCTTCTGCGAGCTTTTCGTCTCAATTGTTTCTTGACCTTGCGCTGGTGCATTCTGACCCGCTTCTTGACATAGTTCTTGAACCTGAAAAACGACTGCTTGATCCACGCAAACATAGCCAAAATGACCACGCCCACACAGAACGGCACCGCAATGACCCAGTAGTAGCTGGTCGAATGCTCAAGGTCAGCAAAGTCCGTAAAGTTCATGCCGTAGTAACCTGTCCAGAACGACAGCGGCAGGAAAATGACAGTCACAAGGGAGAGCTGGCCAATACTGTCTGAGGACTGAATTGAGATGGTGTTGAAAATCAGGTCAATCATGTTCTTGGTGTTGTTGCGCATTACATCAATGTCCTGGGTGTGCGATAGCAAATGATCGGAAATATCGGCAAGGTACACCTTGGCAAGCGCTGAGACCCGGCTGCCTACAATGGGCTCAACCACTGGAGTTGGCGCAATGTTCAGCGACATTAGTGATGAAGAAGACGACGACACTGACGCAGCAGATGTAAGCGCCGGCTTTGAGATAGCTGTTTCGGCAATAGCAGCAGCCACAAACGAATTTGCATCGGAGCCCCCGCCCGGCCCAAAGTTGCCTTGCGAAATGATTGGAATCTTGACATTGGCAGACGGCGCTGCTGCCTTGCTTTGCATGTAAACTGGAGGAGATCCATTGCGCTGGCCGTCGCTACCAGGCGAACCATGGTGAACATGATCACCCGGTACCGGGGGCGCGGCTGTGTGGTCACGCAGAGAGAGGACCAAACTTGTAATAGGTACAATTGTGTTTCTTAGCATCGACAGCTCGCCTGCCATTAAATGCAAATCCTGGGTATGTGACATGGACGGGTTGATCATGGCATCTACTTCAAGTTCGTCCATTCGGCGTCTATAGGCCGCAATAATGGGTTGCAGCAAATCGACAATAGCATCTACAATGGCCTGTAACAGCAAAGAAGGATCGCACGACTCTCTCAAAATGGTAGACTCAGTACTAAGACGAGCAAGTAAAGGGCGTTCAATATCAGTTGCCGATCGCTCAAAAAATGAAATGACAGTTGACTGGCCAGTCAAGAACAAAGACACTTGCTCTACTCCAACCGCCCTCTTGTACTCAGCAAGCGGGCGCTTAGACTCAATATACTGACTCTTGTGCTGGATGGCTGCATAGGGATTGTTCCAATCATAGATGGTTTCCATTCCCTTGGCTGCTAGAATAGTGTTGAGCGGTTTATGATTGTCCTCATTGTCACTGCTGCTACTGCTGCTACTGGAACTGCTGTTTGGCAGCACAATCTTTCTGGGAGCACTAGCAGCTCTGTTAAGAGGTCGGCGGTGGCCACTATCAGCTGGTATTGTAATATTGGGAGGTTGGATTGGCGGGGAAGCCTCCTTTCCTGGCGAGGTATAGCTCTCAGACTTGCTCTTGGATTTCGTTGAGGTGTTAGATTTAGAAGGAGCCAGCTTACCAGAATGGAATTTTTTCTTTTGTTGGACTGGCTCTCTTCTCAAGACCCAATCCAAGAAATTGAAATCTTGCTTGTACTGCGGCTTAAATGAGATGAGCTTGTGTAGAGGTAAGCAGCAAAACGTATGAGTGGGATACAGATCCACTTTAGTTCGCTGGGGGATGTCAACCATATCTTCGATTGCCAAGCGATGCAATTGATACCGTTTTGAGATGGCAGATATTGCTTCCCAAGACAAGCCGTTGACGCTGATCCAGCGCACCTGAGACCAGGCTGGCCGGGCCTCCAAGTGATGATGAAACTCTCGATTAACAACAAGCGAAGGGTCCACATCCGAGTCGTCGGACTTTGCTGCAGGGTGAACCTCTGTCTGAATAATTCGGTACCGAGTCTTGCTGTAGTCAACAATAGTCACAGCTGATCCAATAGACTGCAAGATGATGTCTGTGGTTCTAATGTCAACACCAGGCTCCCAACCAGCACGGCGCTGCGCTGCTGCTGCCGAACCCATACTACCAGAGTATCGACGGCGAGATCGTTTCTGTGAATTCGCGCGCTTGGGCCGGGTGGGAATGTCGATCTTGACATCCACGCCAGACGCAAAGGCTCCATCCTGTGAAGTCTTGCCGTTTGCCAGTTTTCTCATCCTAATGCCAGAGGTCTGAGGACTAAGTCTAGGCATCCTGCTATCACTGTCCTCTCCTATTTTCACATTGTTACCAATTCGAACCCCATCACCAAACACAACTTCGTTGTTGGTTTCGTTAGACACGTTCAAAACTCCTGGAAATGGAATCGCAATCATCTCCTCCTGGTTATTGACAATATTAACAGCCGCTGACTGCTCTTCTTCATACACATTTTCCATTTCCATATCCTCTGACGGCCGTTGACGCCGGTTCTTCCGTCGCCGGCGCCCTCCGCTATTGTCACCGTCACCAGACGACCTGTTGCGCCCGACAACACTGGCACTACCTGACTTGACAGCCCGCAGTGCCCTCGCAAACCTCTGAGACCTGCCGTCGCCGCTGTCCTGGCTATCGCTGCTTCCGCTGTTCCGAGCACTACCAGCAATAGTGCTCGTTCTACTTCGAAACCTGCTGAGGCGGCTGCGGCCGCTTGAACTTGAGCTTGTCCCCGAAGACGAAGAGTCACTAGTGTGCAGATCATCTTCAAAGGACAAAAAGTCCTCATCGATAGCCTCATTCGACGAAGACGACCCTTCGTCCATGAAGTTGGAGTTGTCAGGGTCCGCAGAATCAAAGATAAACGTGCGAGTCATGGTGCTCTGTTTATCACCAGATGTTTATGAAGTGAAATAGGGTGTATTCAGCCCATCAATATAAGCTTGTTGCTGGTGAGAAGGTAGTTAGAATGGAAGGTTTTCTTGACTGGCGTATAGGAGAACGGACAAAAGAAAATTTTTTGTTTGAGCTTCGCATGTGCCACTTTGTAGAGCAAGTTCTACCACTCAGGTATCCTTAAGAGCCAGATAAAGAAAACTTTGTTCGTACAGTTCATGAATAGTTTATAAACAATAACAATAAATAGGAAAAGCTTCTACAGTGCCTTCTTGACTTGGTTTTGCGCTTTAGCAAGTCTGTTAACATATTCTTTCATAAGAGTCGACATGCTGCCAAATGTCGTCCTACTGAGAAAGTCGCTTCCTTGACCCTTTGTTAAGGTGTCAACCCAACTAAAGTTGTCAGTGAAATCATCTGACTTGCCTGCTTTCCGCATAATCTCCTTGAAAGACTTGGTAGACGTCATTTTTTCCAGGTGTTTGCGAATCAGTTTCTTCTGGTCAATAGTCGCAGGCTTGAACCGCCAGTTGGCGCTACGAGAAACAAGGTGTCGAGGAAAGATATTTTTGGACAGAGTATCTGCTGAGTTTAAAGCCTGAACTGGATCGACTATACCTGTGAATATAACACGTTTTGACCAAGGATCTTGTTTTCTTTTGGACGTAGCACCACCCTCTTTTATGGCGGTTGGAATACGCTGGTATCTTCGCAGTTCGTAAGTCTTCTCTTCGGATTGTTCAAGAAGGAGGTATTCCATAGGTGTGGACAGAACATACTTACCAGGAAGGGTTTTGATCCAGGCAAACGGGCTTTGATTGATGGGGACATAATTGTAGCTGGGATATAAGTTCGTACTCTTCATAAATTGCATAACTCCTTCAAACGTTTCAAGGGTCACTGTCGTCGAGTCAATACCAGGGAAGTGGCGGAATAGTGCAATGTCTTTTACAATCGCTTTTTGCTTTTCTGACAGCTTTTTCTTGGGCATCGTAAAATCTTGTGCGTCGGTGAGCTCCAACAACTGGGCATTGTCCAGGATTTCGTCCGGATCCAATCCAATCAAAGTTGGAACAGTGCAAACGCCATTGTTTGTGATGCCCACAAAATCAACTACGTGACAATGTTCCTTGTTGTTGTGGAGACGGAGGCCGCGGCCGACCATCTGCGTCAGGAGAGCCCTTGACTTCGTGGGCCGCACTAGCAAAATGCAGTCGATATTTGGTATGTCGGTACCTTCGGTTAAAATACCACAATTAATTAAGACTGGGAACTTGCCAGCCCGAAAGTCCTGAAGAATGGTAGCTCGCTGATCTGTGGGGGTGTCCGCAGTAAGGTATTCTGAGTGCACACCCTGTGCCCGGAACGTCTCTGATAACGACTTGACGTGGGCGATATTGACACAAAAGGCAAGTGTTGATTTATATCCGCTGATGGTAGTTTGATGTTTCCATGATTTGTACACCAGATCGTTGATGCTTTCAATGTTGACGGCTTTGGCCAAAGACGAGATTTCAAAATCGCCCCCCTTAACATCAACACTATTGTAATCAATATCAAGCTTGACAGTTGTAACACGAATATCGCACAAGTGGCCAGACTCAATCATGTCAACAACCCCTCGATTATACACAACATGATCCATTGCCTTGCCTAGCTGTAAGCCATCTAGCCGCTCCAAAGTTGCCGAAAACCCCACAACGTAGGTATTTGTGTTTGGAGACATGGCGTTAAAGTGCTCCAGCACATTCAAGTATGAACGAGCGGCTGCATGGTGAGCTTCATCAATTATGATCATTTTAAACTCAGATAGATCGAACTTTTCTATTCGGTTAGATCGAATAAGTGTCTGAATAGAGGCGACTGTGATATCGGCATCACCCGAGGCTGCTTGTTTACCCATTTCGACCTCGACGGTAAGATTGGGATAGACCTTGCAAGCTGTGGCATACGCTTGTTGCACCAGCTCCTTACGATGTGCAATGATGAGCACCTTGTCTCCCTTGTTGAGGGATTTGACGTGGTGGATTAGGTGAGTAAAGATCATGGTTTTGCCTCCTCCGGTCGCCAAGCTAACAGCGATCCGGCGCTTGTTTTGTGAAAACGCTTCCAAGCATGTATTGATGCAATCTTTCTGGTAGTCTCGTAGTTCAGGACCGCCTACCACTGTCGAGGGGAGTATGGGTTCTGGGTATTTAACCTGGGGTTCAGGGATTTTGGGGCGTGTCGTTCTTGGAGGAAAAGTAGTGATAAAAGGGGAGTCAGTTCGCGAGACTACGCTTGATTGTGAGTTGTGAAATCGAACACTTGTTGTACACCGAGAACACCGTAGTCTGGCCGCTGTAGGCAGGGCCAGCTTTGCCAGCCTCGAGACAGACTTTTGCATGGCCAAAGGGTGATGAAGCAAGAATGAAAATTCGTTGGGAGGTAAAATCTTATCAGGTGGGTTAAAGATAGGATTTAGGGCTTGGAACTTGGGCCATTTTCATTGTTTTTATGAGTTAACGGGCCCAGTTGGCTAAGCGAGACGGGTGATGTGATGACGTTTAATGTAGGCTGATGCAAAACGTGCTCAGGCCATATCGCAATATCTGTAGAATTGATCCAAACCTTGCTGGTGGTTGTTCTATGGTTGTTTAGGTTCTGGTAATAGATTATGGTTTGATGGAATGAAGACTTTTTGTTTCAAGCAGACATCCAATGAACCTTAGCTCGACGGCCTTGACAAGCTGTAAACGCTAGATCCTGAAGGGATTTCGGGCCGGTAGCTAGTACGGGACAAGCCTCGATTGCACTGTCACGTCCTCTGAAGACTGTGTGTTGAAATTGAGTTGAATTGCCTTTCTAGTGATCGGTTAGCACCATGTCTTGTATGCCTTAAATAAACCCGTTGCCAACTGCCATTCCCTGGGACGTACCGCACTGCTAGTGTCTTTAATGTGATAGTTGCACATTGTGGCGTGGTGTGCTGCGTCTACTTTTGAGACCAAGACCTGCTGCTTTCTCCATTTATCGACAGTTGCACTTTTTAAGCATTTGTGAGCGGAAAAACCTGGGATTGGTCTTTTCGGCTGGCTTCTGCTCACCCGGGTGCTCAACGCTTTGTGGACATGGGTGGGTCCAGCCCAACAACGGAACAACGGAACTACCCGACCGACACCTCGGCTTGGAATTGCCCTCGGCCAGTTGGATGGGGCTGGCCTTCTGAGCCTCTCTGAAGCTGTTCTTCCAGAGTTCTCGTCGTTGGTCTGGGTAGCAATTTCCAGCAAAAAAGCATCCAAACCTCCCCTCATTTGTCAAAATATAAATAAACCACTTGTTTCCCTCCCAACTTTTTTTTTTTAATTCTTTCTTTTACAAAGCATCCTACAATTCTCTGCCACCATGTCTTTTTCAAGTTTCTCGCAAGCTACTGATCTACCTGCCTGGACCAAGCTCCAGGAGCTCTACAATGCCAAGGGCAAGTCTCTCTCTGTCAAGGATCAGTTCAAGACTGACAATGCGCGCTTCGAGAAGTTCACTCGCACATTTCAGAACCACGACGGCTCTGAGATTCTCTTTGACTTTTCGAAAAACATCATTGATGATGAAATCCTTGCTGGTTTGATTCAGCTGGCCAAGGAGGCCAATGTCGAGGGTCTGCGTGATGCTTTGTTTGCTGGTGAGAAGATCAATTCCACCGAGGGCCGCGCTGTCTACCATATGGCCCTGCGTAACCAGTCCAACGTCCCCATGTCCGTTGATGGCAAGAATGTCATGGACGAGGTCAATCCCGTTTTAAATCACGTCAAGGAGTTTTCCGAGCAGGTCAGATCTGGTGCTTGGACCGGTTACACTGGCAAGCCCATTACCGACATTGTCAACATTGGTATTGGTGGCTCTGATCTTGGTCCCGTCATGGTTACTGAGGCCCTCAAGTCTTACTCCAAGCGTGACCTTTACGTTCACTTTGTGTCCAACATTGACGGTACTCACATTGCCGAGATTCTGCGTCCTCTCAATCCTGAGACCACTCTTTTCCTGATTGCGTCCAAGACCTTTACTACTGCTGAGACCACTACCAACGCCAACAGCGCGAAGACTTGGTTTCTGAAGACTGCTCAGGACAAGGCTCACATTGCCAAGCATTTTGTTGCCCTGTCCACCAACGCTGAGAAGGTCGCTGAGTTTGGCATTGATACCAAGAACATGTTTGGCTTTGAGAACTGGGTAGGTGGCCGATACTCCGTGTGGAGCTCAATTGGTCTCTCTGTTGCTCTCTACATTGGCTACGACAACTTTGTCGACTTCCTCAAGGGTGCTGAGGCCGTTGACAAGCATTTTACCAAGACTCCCTTGGAGCAGAACATTCCCGTTATTGGCGGCCTGCTGAGCGTTTGGTACAATAACTTTTTTGGTGCCCAGACTCACTTGGTTGCTCCGTTTGACCAGTACCTGCACCGCTTCCCTGCCTACCTCCAGCAGCTTTCCATGGAGTCGAACGGTAAGTCTGTGACCCGATCCAACGAATTCGTGAAGTACTCGACTGGTTCCATCTTGTTTGGTGAGCCTGCCACCAACTCGCAGCACTCGTTCTTCCAGCTCGTCCACCAGGGCACCAAGCTGATCCCCACCGACTTTATCCTTGCTGCGCGCTCCCACAACCCCATTGAGAACAACTTGCACCAGAAGATGCTGGCCTCCAACTTTTTTGCCCAGTCCGAGGCTTTGATGGTCGGCAAGACTAAGGAGGTTGTTGAGTCAGAGGGTGCTGCTGCCAGCCTGGTCCCCCACAAGATCTTTTTGGGCAACCGCCCCACCACCTCGATCCTGGCTCAGGAGATTACGCCTGCTGCTCTTGGTGCTTTGATTGCTTACTACGAGCACCTTACCTTTGTTGAGGGAGCTATCTGGAACATCAACTCTTACGACCAGTGGGGTGTCGAGCTGGGCAAGGTTCTGGCCAAGGTCATTGGCGCTGAGCTCGAGGACAAGAGCGCTGTTTCTTCCCACGACGCTTCTACCAACGGTCTCATCAACGCTTTTAAGAAGTGGTCTCTTTAAATAGTAGGCCTATGAAACATGAATGTATTTATTAAAAATTTTATTACAATTTAACAAAAAGACATGTGAATTGGCTGCCTTGATTGTTCTTCATTTTACGTGTATGAATTTAGAAAAAGAATTTTTCCGAAGTACAAGGGGTGAGAGCAATTGATCCGAACATTGTTTGCTTTATGCAAGAATTCAGGCAGAAACGTTTCTTAACTGTAATCTATGCAAGTAGGACCACGGAGACACAAATAGGCTCTGCCAATCATTTCATATTGGAATTGGCGGCTTTTGGATCCGTAGCGTTGGAAGTCTAGAATACGAAAGCATTACGTGGGTAGAGCTGTATTCAAGAATGACGTAGCAAGGAGAGCTGAATGGAAGCACGAAAAGAGGATTCAGGAGTAGCCCACTTGGCCTAAGAAGAGAGCCAGATTTTGTATTTCAACTTGAAAGCAGGTTTTTTTCCATTTTCAGCGAGGTGAAGGTACTATTTTTCTTACTTGCAGATCTATTCGTTGAAAAGGGGGTTTCCAATAGCTTGGTGCTACTTTGAGGTGGCTCAGGAGCCATGGGATCGTTGGCCGATAGGGGGGGGATCTGATTTTAAGTGACTTTCTTGAGCAAGATTAGGTGTGGCTAGTACAGTTTCCAAAGTGAACAAACTGCTAATTACAGAGTTGATTTAAAGATAGTAGTCCAGTGTAATGAGCTTACCTGAAGTGCAAACTAGCGATGGAAGCAGCGATGCTCATAAGTCTAGCAAGTCTATATTCCAGTTGACGAGACTTACAAGGTGCTTCAAGATTTGATTTTTCCAAAGGCAAATTTCAAAGATTGCAGGAAATCAATTGGCCGTACAGTGTACTATCAATTGTTAGAACTTAACTCATTGTCCAACCGAAAGGGTTGGACCTCTTGTGTAGACCTATTATACAGACTATCAGGAACCAGCAAATGAACTTTTGAAGACCAAAATCTTTACAATTGAGTCTATTTGTGATTGGACATATAGTTTCAAGACCTTAAAACCGTTCCATACGCTCAATCCTTGTCTGTTTGTCTCAAGTCCTCGACCAGACCAATAATTAAATCTTGTAGCCTTTAACTACACAATTCTATTGTTCTTCTTGAAAAACTAAAAGTATATTCAGGCGTTGTGTCTTTTTTGAAGTACTTATAATGTATGTACAAACCATGTTAATTAAATTGATTCAGCGATTCCGACTCTGATCTAGGATTATTACTGTAAAGCCATGTATATAGGCCCAGTTGCCAAATCAGTCCTCTTTTCTTAAAAACGACATCTTCAAAAGCTCGCTCAATACTAATTGAGGAGTGAAGTTATTCAAAACTTTTGATTTACACTGGTTTGAATTATTAAACGGAGCTCCAAGATCTTATAGCACTCGTTGAATTGGCTTGACCATCAGCCCTATTACCATGCCCATTTACAATCACTACCTCACTTCATTCTGAATCCATTCGATTCCTTTTCTACTGAATCTCTACCAAATCGAGTCGTTTGTGCTCTACTTGCCCAGATCATCAAATAACAAGCCTTCAATTCAGCACACACATGAAACAAATCACACTATTTTTTTACTTTTCCACACACAAGAGTTAACTCCCAACCAGCGCGCTTCCTACACTTCACCTTCCCACTACACATTCATCTGAATCAGGGCCAATCCAAACCCCATCATCACCTTGTTATTCTCGCCTCATTTCAATCCACACCACAGCACAGCAACTGCTTCGAATAACAGGTCAAGAGTTGCTGAATAAGAATGAAGCCTCTACTGGGTATGAACGCGGCGCTGCTTCGAAATCAGAGCTGGGTGAGCACTGCCATTGGCAATGCTGCGGGCTCAGCTCGCTCCAGAGCCTTCTTCTTGGCCCAGGATTTGGCATCTGGGCGGCCGGTACCTGGTATGCTGCAATTGAGATCTATCAGTACTAGTGAAAAGCTTGCCAACATTGGATCCCGTATGTTTCTTCACCCCTCCTACCTCCAATTTACTTTGTACAAATACTAACTTTCTAGTCATCTCCGAAATCAAATCTCACACCCCCAACCTCCTCCAGACCTGCTACCCCCGGCACCTCCTCCACCCCACAATCACCCTCCGCCTGTTTCCGACCACGCACCCGGGAATCCCCAGCATTCGCGGCGGCGTCCTAGGCTACATGGCCGCGGTGAGAATGCTCCAGATGCTGGCGACGTCGGTTCTGGTCAGCGGCGATGCCCGCTTGAATGTTCTGGGAGAGCACTTGGTGCAGGAAAAAGATGGACGGAATCAGAATGGACTGGAGTGTGGTGGTGGACAAGAGGTGGCAGGAGGAGCTGGCGTGGGGGAATCGGTGACGGGTGTGCAAAAGGAAGCAGAGACGGGTGCAGAGAACATTGCAGTGCCAACAAGGTATATCCTGAAATGGTGTACCTGTGGGCCTGACAATTCAGCTGCGCCATCGTCATCTTCTTCATCGGAGAGTACAAAAGAATCAAACGAGCTCGCTAAAGACGACGGTCCAGCGGCACCCTCGCAGACTTTAAAGGTGGAATCCCCGTTAGAACCACTTTACCCTCCAGCCTTCATCACCTCTGGCCTGCCTCCTATTTTGACCTACGATACGCGGACTCATTCCTTTACGCCAAGCTCCATGAACGACAGCACCCAGATCAACCCCTACTTTATCGCGACCCCGCCCGGCCAGCAGCCCCTCCAATTCCTCGACGTGACCGCGTCATCGACCTCACGGGCCAACAACGTATTGTACGGCATTTTCGAGTTTGAGTTTTCGGAGGACGGGACCCAGATTGTGGGGCACACGGTTCAGAATGTGGAGCTGTTGAATGATGCGAACGAGAATAAGATCTTTGATGATTCGGCGTTGCCGTCATTGTGATTTACAAGGGCACAAGTTCTAAAAAAAAGGTGGCAGAGGCAATGATTGTAAGGTTAATGGTTGTGAGACCTGAGGTAGGGATCACGAAACGGAACGCAGCAGGAACGGTTAGAAGAGGTATCACAAAAAACGGTATTACAACAACACCAAACAAAAAATTACGACTTGGAAGAATTTAGTGGAGAGAAATAAAACTAGTGGCGACATGAGCCTTTTGAAAATGGATTTGGATTTGGGATTGAAACTTTTGAGATTTTGGTTGTTTGGGGTTTGAAAGGCTGGAGAGAGTTCTTCAAGACGGAGAGGAGCAGGAGAGACATACATCAACCTCATACCTAATCTTGTGGTAGAGAGGTGTGCACATGTCTCCAGGTCAAAAATAAGTGTGTGGCTGTGTGTGCTTGTCTGTGTACATGAAGACGTCATCATCAATTTCATTACGATCATGATCATGGTAGGTCATGGAGGTGTCTTTTTTTTTTCTTTCATGTATATAGACAATATACACCCACACTTTTGTAAATACATATCTAGCTATATAATTATACTTACTTCATATTAATAGTTGTTTTTTTTTTTTTTTTTCAGTCTTTGAGTTCAAAGTTTTATTCAAGGAACAGGTCAAGGAAAAAGCTCAACGTTACTGGTCTAGCGCCAAGTTGGAATGCTCCCCCGACAGTCTATATTGATCATATCGTGTCCTTCATAACCTCTCATACTAGCATCCTTACACAATATTGTATTTTTCTGGGTCCTGGCATCTACTTTGCCTTGACTTTTTTATTTTTGTCTTGTCTCGTGGTCTCATGTGTCTTATTTCTATTTGGTTGAACCAGCAGTCAAGTTACTTCATTTCTGTATCACACATGTTGCAATTGCCTTTTAATTATATCTTCAATAGACCAGTCAACTTTTTCTGCAACTAGCCGTGGCAAACTTTGAATCATGAAACTCTACATTCTGGGTCACAACATTATCATCTTTTCCTTCTACATTCTTTTGATAATCACTTGAACGACTTACGCAATGCATTCAAGCAGCTGATAGCCTAAGCCTCTAACTAGAAACATGTTAACTAGGTGGTTTAAGGAAATTTCACTTCTATAATTGTAATTGTTTTCTTGTGTATGGTTTATTTCTGCTGCTTCTTCATTTTAACAAAAAACGACAGCTCTTAGATTGAAAACAAATAAATAAAAATAGAAGAGACGATATTGTCAAAGCGCATCATCAACATCAAGACATTCAAATCAAATCATAGACAGACGTGGACTGGGACATACACCGGAAGGAACCAAGACTGGGACGGAGAAGGAGATGAGAGAGGTCTGAGACATACAATCAGAAAGAACCTGAGAATGACTGAGACAAGGACTCATAAATAGTTAGAGACGGAGGAAAACGGGGTTTAAAAAAACGTAAAGACATGATGCAATTTAAAAAAAAAAGTATTTATATGATAAAATAACAAATAGTAGAGTGGTACATGAAGATGAGAAAACGGCGGAGATGGAGAGAGGTGAAAATAGGGGGATTCAAATAATAATAATAAAAAGTCGTGAAACCTGACTGTAAAAAGGCAGGTAAAGGGTAATGGTAAATAGGAGTCGTAATCGTTAATAAAACAAGGATCAATCATCCCAAGCCGACGACGGCAGCCCCCAGTTGTTGCGCGCAGCCGGCCCCGCCGCATTGGAAGTGGCAAGTAACGGCTTGGAAGGCCCCATGTTGCCAAACGCAAGCTTGGGAATTGACGACAGAGCTTGCATCAGCTGATCCTCGTCAAAGTCCTCCTCGTCGTCAAAAATGAGGTCGCTCCAGCTCTTGCCCTGCGGCTGGCTAGCGCCTGTCGCATAGTGGCTGTCTGCAATTGAGGACACTGCTGGCTTGGGAATGGCGACAGAAGCAGAAGCAGGCTTGCTCAGGAACGGGTTGCGGGCTTGGGAGAGCGAGGCACTGGCCGGGGCTTCGCTAAAGGTCTGCGAGGACTGGACCAGAGACGGCACCGACGAGATGGTCGACGAGTCGCTGGTTCCAGAGGGCGACTGCTCAATATGGGACAGCGCAGTTCCTAGCCCGTCCATGGCAAAAACCTCGTCTTCTTCCGACACAGGCTCCATGGCAGCCAAGGAAGGATCCTTGGAAATGACTTGTGACAAGCGCGAGGCGCCGTGCTTTTTGCGCTTCTCCTGACGGAAAAACGTGGGGTTGGGGGGTGTGAACTGCATTGTTCTGTCCCAAGCAAAACTGTTGGACAGCTCCTCAGATTCCTCTAAAAGAGTAGGGGTGCGGAACGGCTCCCGGTCCACGGTGGTGGGCACAATGCTCATGAGCTTGGGAGTGGCAATTGAAGCAGCAGACACAGAAACAGGGGTGGAAACCGGCGCCTCGACCGCGGCAGTGGCGGAGACGGCTGGAGTAACAAGTAGAATGGCAGGATCAACCTCCTCTACAAACGACTCCAAAGAGACGGCGCGGTCCATATATTCTTCGTCATCATCGTAGTAATACTCGTCGTCAGTAGTCCAGATACTGACGTTAAACAATTCTTCGCGCATCTTTTCAAGAGAGCGGTTATCGGGATCAATGGTCAGCGCGTGACGCAGAACAGCAAACACGTCACACGACAAGGTTGGGAAAATATCAAACAGCGCTTCTCTGCTGGCAGCAAAGTCCAGGAAAAGCTTGTCCTTTTGGGAGGCAATGGTGAAGGGGTTGCGGGCAAAGATAATGTTGAGCAAGCAGATACCCAGGGACCAAATGTCGGCCTTTTCAGCATCGTAGCAGTCAATACTCTTGTCAAACAGCTCAGGGGCCATGTAGCGTTCAGAGCCAACGCCAAACTCTGAGTTCTCTCGTTCTCTTGTGGAAAGGCCCCAGTCAGCAAGACGCACGGAGCCATCGGAAGCAATCAAAATGTTTTCTGGCTTGATATCTCGATGGTAAACGCCACGGGAATGTGCGTACTCAACAGCGTCAATAAGCTGGAGCATAAATTCGAGAATAGTTCCAGAGTCGCGGGGGCCCTTTTCGCTACGAATGGCTTCATAAAGATCGCCGTCGGGGTAGTACTCCATTACAAGAAAAGTAGAGTCCTCTGTTTCAAAGTGATCCAGAAGAGGGGCAACGTACTCAAAGTTTCCCAGACGCTCATGAACAGCAATTTCTTCCTTTGCTTCATCAATGGCAGCGGTAGATTCCTTGTGCTTGTGGATGCACTTCAAGGCAACGAGGGTGTTTTTGTGCCAGGTATCTTTAGCCAGCGAGACAACGCCAAACGAGCCATGGTTTAGCACGGTGACAACTTTGTAACGATCATTGATAATTTGCTGAGCAGTCATGATAAGCAGCAGCTTGCGCTAGAATGAGACGAGAGGGGAGAGAGAGAGGAGGGGAGAGGGGTTGTCAGACAACGGAAAATCTAGAAACTGAAAGACCACCAATATATACAGGACAGAGTGACTAGAAGGGAGTTGACTGTGAAAATAGAGTTGGGGATGCTTGGGGGATGTGGGGTGTGGGTTAAACGGGGGGATATGCTATAAGAACGCCAACGTGAATATGTCTGGGGGAGAGTTGGATAGAACCAGGGGTTGACCAGGTTGGGTGGTGAATCTTTTTGGAAGGTTTTTTAGGTGGCAGTAGTAGTGTTGACTGTGCTTATCTTTTTTTGGGAGGGTGTTTTTGGGTTTTTTCCAAGCTTTCTATGTGATTAAGGGGTTTGAAGATGCTTGAAAGGCGAAGGAGCAGTCAAAGAGAGGGCTGTAGTAGTATGTGATAACCGCTGGAGTAGAGTAGTGGACTATCAGAGATGCTGGATACAAGAAGGCGATAACGATTTAAATGGCGCAGTTAATAGATAGAGTTTTGACAAAGAGCTGTCGGATGCGTTAAGCGAAGAAAAATGACGAGTGGCAAACAAGCCAAGTAAAGAGAGTAGAGAAGGAAAAGATGTTGAGTATACTGACGAAACGATGAAGGAAGTGGAGGGAAGAGGAAGGAAAGAAAGAGAAGGAATAAAAGAAGAAAAAAAAAAAATAATAATAATAATAATAAAAATAATAAAAAAAAAAAAAAAGGCGGTAGGAAAAATGACGGAAACTGAGAGAGTTTTTATGTAGTTTGTTCTAACCGAAACAGTTCAATGACACTTAGGTTTAGGTTTTTTCTATGGCAGTAAACCACAAGTAACCACAAGTAACCAGAATGATCACAATAAAATGGTTAGTTGCTGTAGTGATCATATATAAAGTGGAGTAGAAGTTGCGTGGTTAGGTCAATTGTGGTTAAAACAAGTTTAGAAAAGGGTCACGCTTCATACCTGCTGATATTCTCATGACATAATTTCTTATTAAGGATGTTGTGTTTTTAACCTTTATTATATAATAAAACAAAAAAAAAACAAAAAAAAACGTCAAAATATATCAAAATAGCACACAAAGACATCTGAGGTCTAACCTAAATTGGTTACAATCAGCCCAAACCTTTAACCTTTTTTTCTAATGAATCAATCGATCGGACCGAGATATTGAGTTATAATATATTTTTCAGACAGAAAAGAACTCAACCTCTACCGCGGTGGCCGTGGTGGTGGTGGTGGTGGTGGCAAAAATGTCTACGTAGCTTTATCAAGGCAGGTACAACAGAAAAAAATAGTCATATCAAAATATAACCAAGAACATAACCCAACAATTAACTTATGACCAAGTGGTTAGTGACTCTGAGATATCTATATCGAAATGAAATTTGTATGTAAAGTATCAATTGTCCATAGTATAATTAAAAAAAGACTCCCATTTTAATGCTCTTGTATCATTATCATGAACCTCAGTCAATTCAATTCAAATCGCATTCACCTTCATTCATTCTCAATTCATCAACTTTCCTTTTGCCAACATCAAAATGCCTTATCTACTCGTATTAGGTGTTCCAGTTCTAGCTCCATAGTTGAGTTTCTGTAATCAGCTTAAGTAATTGTCGACAAATGGTTTTTCTTTGCTCTTGGATATCTCAGAATTAACTTTGAACGGCATCTATAGCTACGGAATTCGAAATTCAAGTTCAAATTTTAAATTTCAGTTCGAATTCTTTAATAATATCTATAGACGAAGAGTCGCAGGGAGCTTCAAATTATTATTATCTTCACCAGCTTGGTACTATCAAATGGTCTGAGAAGAAAGATGCACAAAAGCATACAGCTTTTAGGTCTAATAGAAAAGGTAACAGAGCAACGTTGCTGCCAAACCGATACCAATAATTGATGATATGAAGACGTTATCAAGCTTGTCGTGTGCGTGTCACTTTGGCCATTCAAAAGAAGAAACAAGCCATATATAGATCATAAAATCACACGATAAGAACCCTCAAGCACGTTTTTTTTTCATTGTTGCAATCTTTGAATCTCGAATGCCGCAATCAAGACTGTGCCAGATCCATGCCATTGCACAAGACCAGGATCAAAGCATAGACTAAGTCTGGTTAGTTATTGCGTCAAGCAATCACCTAAACCACCAAGAAGAAGAAAGTTGGATGAGCCTATCTTGTGTTGTGGGCTCGCTAAATGTACGGCTTATCTCGGAAGTCTATTATGCGCTTTTCGCTATATTGTCATATCTCATGCAACATCAGGGCCATATATTGCATTATCAAGGTATCTACAGGTCAATGCTCCTTCTTTCAAGATTTTGGTTTCTCGGCTCGTTGTCAGGTTCTCTGGTCTGGGTTATGGCCTGCTAGAGCCGAAATTGAAATGATGAAATGATTTAAAAATAAATCTTGGAGTGGGCATGAAAAGAACACAGAAGAAGACAGAATAGGTCTAATGGGTACTGGTTTCTAGAATATAGATCGGCAAATCGAATCATAGGGAGCATTAAAGAAAAAAAAAAGTTCAATTAAATGAAAAACGAAATAAAAAAAATTAATCGCAAAGATTTCATATTGATGAGGGAAGTTGTAGGGCTCATAGAGCCTGCAGGGCAACGTGAATGTGTGGGAGAAGGATTTGAATGCAAGATGCCGAAGGGTGCATGTGGACATCCAGGTTTGGTCCCGCACAACACAAAGTACCAACCACCAACTTGTACCTCGACCTCAGGCCGAACGGCGTGCAAACCAAAGTTTTTTTCTTGATGCAGGCCAGGCTACATGGTCTTCAAGTAGGTCAATTCAATTATACAACAAGGCTTCTTTCTAAAATGCCTCACTTTTGATTAACCCAAGTACTCTCTGCCTATACTAGTATCCTTCTGGAGACATCACTATGCTTCTCTGCTCTGGTCTATACTTTGGCTCTCAATTCTATGCTTTGATACAACTTTTAATTCGTTCCCCTTAGTACATAATGTAAGATTGATATGCGTTTACGATTCTCTTTATACACCTCAGTTAGCTGCGCTCATCATGCCAAGGGAAGGCACCAAATGCTAAGCATGCTTCGGTTCAATGCTACTTAAATTCCGCTACTGACAGTTTAGAACTCGATTCCATGCTTTCATGCTGCTGGTTTCATGCTTCGGCAAGGCGCAATGCTGCTATGTTTCTCTGCAGGCAATACTTTGGAAGTCGGTACAATGCTTCCACCCTTTGTACCTTGGGCAAACTGGACATAGGGACATATGATTAGCCAAAAAAAAAAGACCTGTTCTATGCCGTTTCGGAAGCAAAATAATACTATATTGCTTGACCAGGTTCTTGTTTGTACCGTGTTGATTATGATAATAGGCTTGTTAGCTTTATGCTCAAGGCTCAATTTTACTTTCAATGCTGAGAATAATGACAGTGTACAATCACACAATTGCCAATGCTAATTGCACAATAGGCATCGGGGTCCAATGTATCATCTCAAGCGCAGTGGCAATTAATGTGTGGATGAGAGATCATCCATTGTGCTATGCTGATAGTCAATAGCTTAATGAGCTAATCCTCACTGCGCGAAGATGGGTTAACCAGAATGGCAAAAGAGCAGCCCTATTTCAAAAGCTCAAACATGCTCAAACATGAATGGATAGTAATGCATAGTTAGACGGAGTTAGCAGGCCGATAGCCAGTTAGTGTGTTTGAAGCTTTAGCCCAATATCAAAACGGCAAATGGCGTGTTTACTGTTTACTCATTTCGATATCGACAGAGAAAATAAACAAGGAGGTATCAACCAGCCGCCGGAAAAATGCAAGGTTTCAGTCTTTGTGCCTGTCTAGCTCTAAACGTGCATGTACAAAGTTTAATTCCATTGAAGACAAGCTAGCAAAAAAGCGGAAACAAAAGCTCAAGTGAAGCAAAAGGGGAAAACAACTTGTGCTGCTACGAATATGGAAAAGCTGTCAAAAAGAGCTTGCAAGGGCAAAGAAATTCAGTAGCTTAGAAGACTAAAACAAGTACATTGGTAAGATATATTCAAAAGTTTTAAAACATGAAACATGAGGTTGAGATGTTGGTAGTAATGTTTGTAAAGACAGTTAGAACTGAGGAAGTCGGTAAGAAATAAACGGTATGTACTATTCCGTCGTTTATGATTAATCCATCAACACTGAGGCTTTAAAGAGAAAATACCTTTTAACAATCTCATTATTTTGGCAAGCAAGACTAAGTATGGATCACTGGGCTGAGTCAAGCCAGGGAGAAGACTAAATGGCGATAATATACTTTATTTGATAAGTATTCTCACAGCTTCAGAAGAAGAAGTGGGAAAGTGCATACCAAGTACCGTGTACAAAGGAAAGATATACTCATGAATAGTGAAACGACCTGCCTTGCACAGGTCTAAATAATTGAATCTTTTATAACAAGCAGTTGATACTTGGCTACTTGAAAAAACTAGATGAATGACTCAAGTCCATAAATCACGCTCAGCAATATAGAGGGTATGACAAATAATTAATGGATAAGAACAATTTATCATCGTGTAGATGCTAGAAGTGAGTACCTAATACTCAAGATCCTTATTATGATAGGCAATTGAATGTAAACTAAACAGCCCAAAAAGTGCTGTAAGCGAGAATGCTGAAGGAGGGACTCAATTTGTCAAAGCATCCTTTCACATAAAAGGGGTATTACCTCTCTTAATCTAAAAAAAAATTGAAACCACATAAAAATAGCTGATTTGCATCCTTTTTTTTCTTTGGTAAAATGAGTTCATAAGAGGCAAATCTTGACCCAAGTTCACCATGTATCACAAACACGTCAGAAGCCGGCGAGTCCACCCTGTACCAAGACATGGAGTACTCTATCCAAGAATGTAAATACCGTAAGATTATGAAATTAAAAGTAGAGATGCGAACTGATTCAAAAGCCAGCAGCCGTGATACTTTGCTTCTTTCGCCAACAATAACAATAAAATACATAGAATCTGACATTAGATGAAGACTGTTCAAGTATCGCGCAAAGAAAGCAAATCTGAAATTCTACAGATACATGCATTACGTGGAGCTATGTCAAAACCCAAGGTACAACTGAAGCAAATGAAAACATAGTATTTACTATTTGCCTCCTTTTTTTTTTTTTTGAAAGAGAGTGCTGTTCAAATGGAATTTAGCCTACATAACAATAGCCTTTTCTCTACATTTCTCAATGCATGAAGGAAACTATGACATTTAATTTTCTACAAGTAGGGAATAAAACCGATCTAAAACTGACGTTTAGAACTATTAGTAGACATCTTGGCGCTACAAAGAGTTGTTTCCATGATCAACTTCTTTGGTAGATCTAAGCAGTAATTAATTGTTACTCTTTCGCATCAATCAATCAATCAATATATCGTGGTCTAGGCAAAAACCACCAAAGGCCGAAAATATGCTCCCGATATTTTAAATGTTTCAATGATTTCTGTAATAGCACGAAAAACTTTTGAAGTGTAAAGATTCTTCTGTGCGTTACTCTCAAAGCGGGTGCGCCCCACAAGCCTAACAGCGAGTGGGTGAAGAAGCGCTAATGTAACTTAGTTAAAGGAAGGCTCTCTCTAGTAACAGGTGTATTGGTTAGACTAATATAGGTTCTACTAATCCCTAGACTGATATCCCAGTCCTTCCTTCTGTTGGTCGTTCGTTGTCCCAAGAGAGCACCTCATAATATATTCTAGTAACCCTTACCCACACATGGGTAATGGATTCTTGTAGGTCCATCTCGTCCCTTCACATGAAGAAAATTAGCCTTGATGGCCAAGTTGGTAAGGCGCGTCACTAGTACATATGTATACTGCAATGACGAGATCGTCGGTTCGAATCCGGCTCGAGGCAGTTTTTTTTATCTGGCTATACATGTATGCTGGCGGAAAAGAAAAAAAAAAAAAAAGCAAAGGATTGCTACATTTGCATATCGGATGTCCATGGGCTTGGGATTTAGGTACATTTTCTTTTGCCAGACCCAGTTAGAACCAGCAAACAGCAACTTATAGAGCTACTGTAATGAAGCCTTACTTAAAAAGGACGATATCATTGGATTTGTATTTTTATTGGGCTTGGCTGTATATACATTGAACTTTTAAAAGAATCTGTATACAGGTTCAGAAAGATCGTGAAAGAAATGGAGAATCCACATAAGCTTGCACGATCGTTTGAGGTCAGGCTTGCGATAGTGATATCATAAGATGGAGTTGGCTGACATTTGAAGTTTGACAACCACCACCATAAAGAGTGAAAGAAATTTTATTTGAGAACGAAAAATTTTACATTTGTACTTTCTTTGCTATCTCGTACTCTCTTTTTTTGCTCCGTTTTTATTTATTTTTTTTTTTCTATGGTTGTTGACATGTAAAAAATGTTCAAAAACCAATGACATAATGATACGATACTTGAAGGTAATTACTGCCCAAGTATTATATACTAATCATCGACATCATTTTAAATACCAACACCACTCCGCCCGTATGAGCGTCTCACCATGATTCAACACATATTTACGTAATGCGTTCTGGTTTGAGTACTATTTCAGATGAGAAGAAGTTAAGAAAGTATACATCAAACTAAAAAGAAACAAATATTTATTGTTTAGAGTGGTAATAGTGGAAGTTTGTAAGATTTTGACTTTGAACAAACTATCAGCGTCAAAGTCAACAGGTTGTTGTTGTTTCTTATTTGTTCCACTTGAAACTCCTGTACGTACGTGCGCCATAAGTTCCTTCATTTCAAAGATTCTCTTTCTTTCACTTTCTATATTCTTTTACTCTACCTCCAATCGCGCTCTCAGCCACGGTGCGATTATCCTCCACGGACTCTTTCTAGATTATCCCGATTTCGTGCGTACCTAAATCTTAGGTGTTGGAGCCATCATCCGTTGATTGCAATCCCCTTGCAGCTCCAGCAAAAAAAAAAAAAAAAAAAAAAAAAACACCACTCTCACCAACCCAAGTTTTCTTTGGAAAATATTATATTTCAACAGTTTTCAGTTTTCCACCTTGTTCTCTCCTTCATTTTATCTTTTCTACTGACATTTCTCTAATGTCGCGTCTGTGAGCGCTCATCATGAACTCCACTCATCAAACACCTATTCAAAGACCTCACTATGACGTCCTGCGGCATAATCGGCGGTCCCCTTCCAACTACGTTCCTCGGAACGCTCCAATTTACTCTGAACCTACAGCAGACTGTCCGGAAATACCTCTGAATCAAGCCAGCTACACTAGCAAAGCCAACAACCATTATCTGCAGTATCAAGTTGACTCCTCCCAAGTCCCATATGACTTGGCGACTCACTCGGCCACCCCAAACGCTTTTCATGCTGTCTATGACCACAACACCAAAAACTATAGCAGCACGCAGCCCAGTGGACACGATGGTTTCTCTGGCGATGCTTCTTTCTTCATTAACCCGGGCGTTTCCAGCCGTACCTCACAGTACTCTGCCAAACCTTCACCGCTCAACGTGACCCAGTTGCACCCTGAGGAATTGTCGTCCATCACGTTTTTTTCCAACCTGCAGTTTTCCACGTTCACTTCGCTGGGATCCATGGTGACGTTTGCCCGCGCAGTGCTCGTCAAGTACACAATGAACTCGTCTGTCCTGCGTATGACTTTGGACTGCCTGGACATTTGGAACTCCACCATATTTCGGTCCCTCTACAGTGACTCCCAAGCTGACTCGCCTTTTTCCGCACTTCCGCCGCATGCATCTCAACAACTTAACATTGCATTTGATGACTCTAACCAAAGTCTGAACTTTTTAATATCCAATCATGTTGGATCGCTGTTGGCAAACCCATCCGAGAATTTCAACACCTACAAGGCCCGCACGGACTTATATATTCAAGGATGTCTCGTTGCAGGGAACATTTCATGCGTACGTATTTTCCCTCCACCAGAGTTGTCCTGTGCTAATTAAACCTAGGCTCTCAGAGAGTACAACCAAGCACTTTTACGCTTGCAAAAAATCCTTCAGGTCAATCCTCAATGCCCGGAAGTTTATTTCAGTTCTGGAACCATATACAAGGTCCTGGGCGCTTTTCACGCTGCTGAAAAGTTTTGGCTTTATACTTTGGAACTAAAACCCTTGCACTGGGATGCCATTGACCAGATCATTACACTTTACAACTCACAAGGCCAGCAAAGTGAAACAGTCACCCTGATTCGTCGCATCATAGATTCTTCTTCTCTATACATGAAAGTCCAGCAGAGTCCGCGTGACTGGGCAAAATTCCTGTCCTTGTACCATACGCTTGGAGATATTTACTGTTCACAGTCACACTTCTTTGAGGCAGCAGTCACTTTTGCTCTTCTTGCAGCAATGGCTCTTTCCCTTCAACCGGTGGATAGTTCACACCTTGGCCTTGCAGCTGCCGTGGATAAAACGTCCATTTATAGTCCGACCTCGTTTCTTCCTAACCTGATTTCCCAAATTTCTAAAGCGATCCGAAAGTCCGATCCCGATATCAATCGCAGTGAGCAAGACTCCCTTCTTTTCGTTATTTCTCCTCGGCATGCCCTTCTTTGTAAATATCTCTTGCTTCCTCCCCACGGGAGATTTCCCATGCGTGCCAACACCCCCGAATGGCACAAATACCACAACATCCAGACCCCCAATATTTCAGAATCACAAAAGATTCATCCAGCTACTAATTCACTTGACATTGTAGCTAGCAATGCCCTGCTGAATCTTGCCAAAATCTTTCAAGACGGCATTAGCTCTGGCGTGCCGGCTCGAATTCTCTTCATCAACGGGGTTGTCCCGACCCACAATGACATTCTTTCACTTTACATGTTTTCCTTGTCTCTGAATCCTTCTCCGAGCACAGCAAACAACATTGGAATTCTTCTTGCATCTCTCTCTGCACAACCGAGCAATGCTCACAACCAAAAGGCGGTCACTTCTTCGTCCGCCCAGAACCCAAACAACCCAAGAGATTTGGCAATGCAGTATTACAACTTTGGTCTCTCTTTGGATAACACCAATCCGCATATATACACAAACTACGGTTCCCTTTTACGTGAGCAAGGAAAACCAAAGGAGGCCATTATAATGTACCAAAAAGCCGTCGAGTGTGATCCCAATTTCAACATTGCCCTCACCAACCTAGCGTCTGCTCTACGGGATCAAGGCGAGATTGACCAGACAATACACTACTACCGCCGGGCCGTAGAGTGTGCCCCTGGCTTTATTGAGGCCGTCTCCGGCCTTGCTAATGCTCAAGCAAGTGTTTGTGACTGGGTGGGACGCGGCGGCTTTGGCTGGGAACAAGTTTCTGTAGATTCTCATGGAATGCTGGTTCATGGCCACCTGGAAGGATGGGTATCAAAGATTGTGCGCATTGCGGATCAGCAAATTGCCGAAGCTCGCTTGTGGGGTGTTGGCGTTATTGATAGCGAAATGAAGCGGCCGGCGACGGAACAAAACCTTATGGCAGATATCGAGTCGGCTATTTGCGGTGAAGACGGCGATGCCAGGCGAGCCCACTGGAGCAATATCTGGAACTCGTGGCGGGGTCAAAAAGATGAAGGCGCTAAGATTGTACAACTGATTGAAGTTGTGACTCGCATGTGCCAACGCCGCTGGTATCTCGACCGCGCCAACAAGATTGAGAAATCTGTTACGACATATCGTCGACCAAGAATTCCATCTGGCCTTCCTATTCCTTTGGCAACTACCATCCTACCCTTCCATGCATTTACTCTTCCTTTCAATGCCTCGCAAATTTATCAGATCTCGCAGCGGTCATCAATTCGCATTAGCGTGTCTTCGTTGCTCCAAAGCTGGCTCCCTAGTCATGTATTTCCACCTCCTGCTCCACCTATGCCTCTTCCTGATGATGATGTAGGAAAGTTGGTTGTGGGCTACATTTCCTCCGACTTTTTAGACCACCCGCTCTCGCACCTCATGCAAAGCGTCTTTGGATTTCATGACCGCACCAAGTTCCACGCCATTTGCTACGCTACCACAGCGTCAGACGGTTCAGAGTACAGAAAGAAAATAGAACGGGATAGTCACGAGTTTAAAGACTTGAGCGGCTGGACTAGCGAGCGAGTTGTGAATCAGATTCAAGCTGATGGAGTCCACATTCTAGTCAATCTGAACGGATTCACACGAGGCGCCCGCAATGATATATTTGCAGTCCGCCCTTGTCCAATTCAAGTGTCCTTGATTGGGTTTGCGGGCTCGCTGGGCGGTGGCTGGTGCGACTACTTGCTGGGTGACATGCACTCCATTGGAGAGCGTTCCAATACGAACTGGGTGTACCGAGAAAACATCATTTACATGCCGCGCTCGTTCTTTGTGTGCGATCACAGACAAAGCGCGCCAGATAGCCGGGCGCAGCGTGAACTCCGTGCCACCACCAATCCGGGCCGCTACAAGACGTTTGAGGAGCTAGAAACCGCTATTGCAAGTGGTACGCACGTCAATGCTTTAGCGGGAAAAAAGCATCTGCTGCTGGACGACGTGCTGTGCATTCCAGGCGAGCTTCCCTGGAGCATAGAACAACGACTGCGAGCTGAGGTCCGCGAAGCCCTCTTTCCGCAACTTCCGCCTGGCGCTTTTCTGATGGCCAACCTGAACCAGCTGTACAAGATTGACCCCACGACGTTCCGCATATGGGTCAACATCCTCGAGCGCCTCCCCAATTCCTACCTCTGGCTGCTCCAGTTCCCGAAGTCGGGCGAGGCCCACCTCCGCGCCACGGCCCTCCGCTGGACCAACAATCCGGACCTTGTCAAACGAATTCTGTTCACCCCCGTCGCGGACAAGAACAGACATGTTCTGAGAGCCCGCGCGTGCGACGTGTTTCTGGATACCCCCGAATGCAACGCGCACACGACGGCGGCCGACGTGGCGTGGACCGGGACGCCAATTGTGACGTACAAGCGACATGTGCACAAGATGTGTTCGCGAATCGCAGCGTCGGTTATCACGGCCGCTTTGCCGGACACCCCCGAGGGCGTTCAAATGGCGGCAGAGCTGGTGCCGCAGTCGCACCAGGGGTACGAGGACCAAGTCGTCCGGTTTGGGGGCTCTTCGGCGGGCCGGGCGCGCCTGAACGACATTAGACGGGTTCTATTTGAGGGCCGCGAAACGGGCGATTTTTTCGATACTAGGCAGTGGGTGCGGTATGTAGAGCAGGGGTTTAGACAGGCGTGGCTGGATTGGGTCGAGGGCAAGAACCAGGATATTCAGATAGATCAGTACTGAGGGGGGCCATAGAGAGAGAGAGAGAAATTTTTACGACGCACACAGACACACGAGCAGACAGACTCGCAGACATACAGCACACGCACATTCACATTCACATACACGTCCTTTTATTCATGCCCCTTAGCATTTTTTTTGGTATTTTTTTTTTTTTTTTTTTTTTTTTTTTTTTTTTTTTTTTTTTTTTTTTTTTTTTTTCTGACAGAGATGCCCTCCCTCCCATTATTTATTTTATTTTTTTCTATTTATTTATTCATTTCATTTATTTATTTTATTTTGGTCGTTAGGCATGGGACCTTATATGGGCAAGAGCGGAAGGTTTAGATCTTATCGATGGCCAGGGGGGAATTTAAAATAGGTACTCAAGTACTTCATCATGAGTATACTGCACGCATACTGTTGTCCTTGAGTATACCACTCACTGCGTCGTTTGAACGGAACTGACAGTAGTCAACGGTCAATGGACAGATGAGTAATATTCCAGCTTAATTAGCAGTCAAGTTCCCGAACTACTGGTCGTTGGCGAGCATTTCCAAGCCACAGTCTATTTCCAATTGCACTTAGCTCAAGGCACAATCATCTCCTTCAACACTGCTCCAAGACTTGATTATGCCATCCTGAATTCAAGCAAAATTTTGCACCATTCTCAGGTCACAAGTTGTCATACTTTCTAATGTAAAATTCAACAACAGTTTGCTTATCTTTTCAGAAGTTCCTGTTATTCATGGTTGGTGGTTGATAGTTGACCCCCCATTCCCCCACCAATGTATGCCCATGACTTTTCAAAGTGGATTTGTAAGGTGCCCGGCTGTGGATATTGCAGGGCTCTAACGAAGAATGGCGCAAAAGTTAAAATGAAATGCACAATGCAAAAGGCGTATCGGCTGCGAATGTGCTTTTAATGCCGACTCCTCCTCAAAAACCCACCCTTGGTGTGGAGATAAATTCTATATAAAGGCCTTGAATTGCAGTTCTCTTCTCAGTTCTGACCTTTGTTTTTTTTTTTTTCCATCCATAGACATCTATCTTCATTCAACCCCGCTATTGGACCCAAATCATCTACCATTGACGTCTGAAACAATGACTGTTATTCCAACCTTCACCCTCAACAACGGAATCACCATTCCAGCTATCGGTTACGGAACTGGCACCAAGTGGGCTAGAAACAAGAAAGCCGCCAACCAGGATGGCCTTGACAACAATGTCATTGAGGCTGTTCAGACCGCCTTGACTGATGGCGGATTCACCCACATTGACGGCGCTGAGGTCTACGACACCGAGGAGGAAATCGGTGCCGCCATTAAGAACTCCGGCATCCCCCGGTCTAAGCTGTTCATCACGACCAAGGTCCTCCCCAAGATCTCCGACCCGGCTGCTGCCCTGCATGAGTCCCTCCGCAAGTTGGGTGTGGACTACGTCGACTTGTACCTCCTGCACTCTCCCTTTCTGAACCAGGAGGAACACCGCATCAGTATCGAAGACGCTTGGAAGGCACTCGAGACGCTGAATGCCGAGGGCAAGGCCAAGGCAATTGGCGTGTCCAACTTTCGGGTCGAGGACCTCGAGCGAATCCACGCCATTGCCAAGGTCAAGCCTGCCATCAACCAGATTGAGTTCAACCCCTACCTGCAGAACCAGTCCCCCGGCATCTACAAGTACGCCCAAGACCACGGAATTCTCCTGCAGGCGTACACGCCCCTGGGCCCTGTCATTGCGGGATCCAAGGACGAGAACGCTCCGCTGACTCCCATCCTGGCCGAGCTCGGTACCAAGTACAACAAGACACCGGCCCAGGTCATTCTGAGATGGGTGTACCAGAACAATGTGAACGCGATCACTACGTCGGCGAGTGTTGACCGCCAGCGCCAGTCGCTGGATATCTTTGACTTTGAACTGACCAATGAGGAGGTGGAGAGGATCTCGGATGTGGGTGCGACTTACACTTCGAGAACTTACTGGACTCATAAGTTTGATACCAGCAACTCTCGTTTGTAAGAGTTGATTTTTAGATATACACGCAATACAATTTCTTCATCTCTGATGATGGCCTGGCCTGCGTAGTCCCAAGTCATGATTTGGCTGTAGCCGTTCACCAGTCAGAAAAGTCACTCATGTCTAAGAGTTCAACTAAATTTGTATCATATCCGTGTTTTCTGAAGCTTTGCCGCTATAGCATAGTCTTCGGCTATCGCGCGCAGACATTGAGCAGGGATAGAGGAAAATCGCAAATTGATGTCCAACTAGGCTTGGCTCACCAACTGAGAATGCTACAATATTGCAACCAGTAAGCAATATGGATATCCATTGACTTGCCCATTTTTCTTGACCTTTTTCAGGTCTTGGACCCTTATAACGGACTGGACCAAAAGTTGAACTAGGCCGACCCGTTTTTTTTTCCTTTCAACCCGTAACCTAGAGCAAACCACGACTAGCAAACACCCTTTCCTGATATCAGCCGTAAGATTTAAACTCTCATGAACAGTCCACTTCTTCTTGGACACTAGCTAGGTCTGCTTTGTTTGTTACAAAATAGCAATCTTACTCCGCCATCATGTGATCCGATGTACGATGATTCCAAGCTTGAGCCATACACTGGGCTAACCTGGTGTACTCTTTTATAAATCTTCTGCCAGTTGAGCTTTTCTTCTTCTTTTTATTTTGTAATTCTGGAACAGTTTCAGTAGTTTGTTGATAATCTGAAGTTGAGAATAAGAAATATACGATGAAGTTTTCTGTTGCTGCTGCTGCTGTGTTCCTGACCAGCTCTGTTTTTGCAATTGTTCACAAGTATGTGTACTTACCGACTATGTATGGTTTTGTGGTAGAAAACTAACATTTTTCTGTGCAGGGTCCCTCTTCAACGGTATACTATTGATGACCGACTGAAAGGTGTATGTTTAGAACTTCTTTCTTCTTGACCTTAGCATACCCGTGGGCAATGGAGCCGGGGAGAGGGGATTTTTTTTTTTACAATAAACTAGAAGCTAATGGCTATGTTCTAGGAAGGATTTACGGACCATGTTCGTGCACTTGGACAGAAGTACATGGGCATTGGCCAAAAGGTGAACAATGATTTTGCGCAAGTCCAATACATTGACATTGAGGGTGGAAAAGACGTCCCGCTCGGCAACTACATGAATGTGCAGTACTTTGCCGACATTGGGCTCGGAACTCCTCCTCAGTCGTTCAAGGTTGTCCTGGATACAGGATCGGCCAATTTATGGGTCCCTGGTTCCGATTGTACCTCCATCGCGTGTTTCTTGCACGCTAAATATGACTCCAAAGCGTCCAGCACGTATAAGGCAAACGGCACCGAGTTTGAAATCAAGTATGGATCGGGAAGTGTCTCTGGGCACCTCTCGCAAGATCTATTGACCATTGGCGGCTTGGAGATTTCAAAACAGGTCTTTGGTGAAGCCACAAATGAGCCGGGTCTTGCGTTTGCTTTTGGCAAGTTTGATGGCATCTTTGGTCTTGCGTATGATACAATCTCAGTCCAAAATGTGGTTCCGCCATTCTACAATGCGTTGAACGCTGGTCTCTTGGATGATCCTGTGTTTTCCTTCAAACTGGGCGATGCTAACAAGCCTGCTGATCAAGGAATTTTTACGTTCGGAGGCATTGACAAGGACTTGTACTCTGGCAAACTTGTTTACTTGCCGGTCCGCCGCAAGGCTTATTGGGAGGTTCAGTTTGATTCACTTACACTCGGTAACGAAACTGCAGAGTTCCACAGTACTGGGGCTGTCATTGATACTGGTACTTCGTTGATCACGCTCCCCTCTGGTCTGGCTGAGATTATCAATGCTCAGATTGGTGCCAAGAAGGGCTGGAACGGGCAGTATACCGTGGACTGCAAGAAGCGGTCCAAGCTGCCAGACATGACTTTCAACTTTGACGGATACAATTTTACGCTAAGCCCTTATGAGTATATTCTGGAGGCTTCGGGCGCCTGTCTTTCGTCTATCACTCCGTTTGACTTTCCGGAGCCAATTGGGCCCTTGTCTATTATTGGAGACGCTTTCCTGCGAAAGTATTACTCTGTGTATGACTTTGGCCACAATGCAGTAGGGTTTGCAGAAGCGAAGTAACCCTGAGATGAGATGCTTGCTTACGCATCTTTTTATTCGTCTATTCTCTGAAAAATTATTAATATTGTAAAGTTAATTAATACGTAAGACTACCGTCATGAACTTACTGGACCTAAAAAATAAGGAAAGGGTGCGTTCTTTTCATTGATATATGTAAAACAAGAAACCAAAGCATATTAAGGAAAGGAAGGTGTTGTAAATGATCAGGACACATGGAACTGTGGGGTAACTATCTGGAACCATTGAGAGAAAGAAAAGCAACAATCTGGGGTGATGATAGTTGCAAGGAAAGAAAAAAGAGGCTAGAGATCCTAGCAGATAATGAGAAATCGTGAGACATAAAACAGAGAAAGGCGATGAAATAATGGTTAAGACAGAGTCGAGACCATCGTGTTTTTTTTCTATGGCATTGTTATTAATAATTTGCTTGGTTTTTGGAGCTTGCAACGGATTTTTTTGGGTTTTTCTGATGTTATTACAAAAGCAGATGAACGACGAGACTGCTGCTGCCGGTGACGAAGGTGACGGTGAGAAATAAGGGGGCATGCATGCGTAGGAAAGTCACATCGACTCCAGCTGTTGGCTGATGTCATCAAGCTCGGACTTGACGCCGGCGTACTTAGACTGCAGCTCTTCGTACCTCTTCTCCCAGTCCTCGACAGAGGCCTCAAGGGAAACTACCTTGCGCTCAAAGTGCTCGGCCTTGACGTCAGTCACGCGGAGCTTTTCGGTGGTCTCACGCAGGTTGTTGTCAGACTGCTCGAGCTCCTCCTCAAGAAGAGCAATCTTCTTGGTGAGGGACTCGTTGGCAGATCCGTGAGCAGCGCCCTCCTCAGCGGCACCCTTGGCCTCAGCAAGCTTGGCCTCAAGCTCCTCAACCTCAGTCTCGAGAAGAGTGTTCTTGTGAGTCAGAGACGAAATCTCCTGATCCTTGACAAGGGTATCATTCTCAAGGGTCTTGATCTGGGCAAAGGCGTCTTCAGCCTTTTCCTGAGCAGACTCAGTCTCAAGCTTGAGAACGTTGATCTTCTACAGAACAGAATCATCGTTAGTATCATTGGATTCGGACCAGCGATAGCCAGCAAAGGGAAATTCCAGCATCACAAGCAGCAACTTACTTCTCTCAACTTATCCATTTTTAAATTAAAAAATACAAGAGTACAATTAAAGAAATATCCGATTAAGAATGGAGAGAGCAAAGAAATGGAAGAAGTGGAGAAGTAAAATGTGGGATGGTGAGGTTTTTATAAGCGACAAGGGAAGAAAAGCAGGGAGAAGGGTTGGGCACTTTAACACGACACTGAAAAATCACGTACTATATATGCCATTTCACTTTTGTGAGAGAACCAGCACCGGGTAATGT
>JAKTUH010000086.1:0-37068 GCA_030556585.1 Geotrichum carabidarum
GGCCATCGATTTTTCTTCCCTATACGAAGTCAAGTTTTTTTTTTTCTTGTACATTTGCAGCTGTAGCTTGATAAGATTTGTTTTTTTTTTAGTACCAGAATTACGCGTTGGGCATATAGGGCCGCTGGTCAAGTATTCACAACGCGACAAGAACGAGTTCTGCTCTTTTCACCATACGTGAAATTGTGTCACAAACACCAACAAAAGACAACGTATATACGTACACAGCTCCATATGTTGATTCGTATGATGTTTTAGTCCGCAGATTCTAAAGTTGATGGAACTCATGCTCAGCCAAACCCATCATTAGGTAGCCATTTTACTGTCGGTTTAGCATGTTGAACGTTGGACCAGCACCCGGATCCCCAGTTATCCAGATCCCAAGCTTACTAGTTATCCGGCTAGTTCAAATTCAAGTGATTGGCAGTTGCTTTAGGCACTTTGCATGAGAGGAATCTTTTATAAACTCAGTTTTGGGTTTCGGCCTCCTCCGACCTTTTTTGAACGTTCAGAGTATACCAGCTAGCTGTGTGATCAAAGACCCGAGTGTGATATAGGGCCTTGTTGTATAACTCACTATAATACGTAGCCCCGAAAGGGGATTGTCCAACCCATATATATATAGTTTTTTTTTTGAACTGCACCACTGCAACAGCTGCAGGCAGCCAATATTGCCGATTTTTGACCAAACTCTACAACCTGCCGATTTGATCTTATTTAGTTTCATTAGATATATATATATATAACTGAAAAGCCTATATAGCTAGGGTTGGCTCTGGAAATTTCCCTTTAAATTGTGGCATTCAAAAGAAAATTTGGTTAACTGTTAGCATTAGCCACTCTAGCTCAGAACTGACCGGGCATGACATGCATGAGCTTCAAACGCGAGGTGCTCATTGCAATATTGATCAGAAATATATAATATTATATATTGAGTCTACGTACCATGGAGCATGTATACATGTCAACATGTCTACTCACGGTTTACAAGAAACCCTAAGTTTGCAGTATATTCCAATTGTTAACAGACCAAACGCCTTCATTTGAGGTCATACTACCCTACACAACTTTACGACCTTTTGTACTCATCTAAGCTTCTCCAAATACCAATTGTAGAAGTACCAGATACTAACCTCTCCAAGGCTATATATATATATATCCCGTGCAGTTGATGGCTGTTTTCTGTGCCCAAGTCTGGTAAACCAATTCCAGGTTCAAGGGCTGGTTGGTTGCTAGCTTGGCGTATACCTTTTTTTTTTCAAGTGCATCAAAAACAACAAGGAATAGCTAGGAGGACCACGGGAATCCAAGTCTATATATATATGAATATCTGCGTATTCAAGTAAAAGGATATGTAGTCATCGGACTAACCTCCTGGAGTGCTACGCTAGATATATATGGGCTTTTGTGCTAAACGCTAAGCTTGCTTCTGGCTCAGCTGCTATAACAGGGCCGGAGTATCTTGATTAATGCATGCATGCCAGATTGATCTTTAAAGCACTATAGCTATAGCTAGGCTGCTTTGCATGCATTGTGTGTTTTTTTTATATATATATATATGTATTATTTCCAACCAGCAATTAATGTTGATTAGTTCAAAAGCATTAGTCCAGTTCCTAACAAAATGGTCGCTACGTGCACACCTAAATTGCTCACTATAGATAGATATATATTAAAATGTCTGAGCAAACAGGCGTATCTCAGTTTCTTTTTTTTTTTTTTTTTTTTCCGTAAAAAGAGACCGGGACATCATCCATGGATATTCATGAAGATCGCCATGGATATACACTTGACAGATGTAACTGAACACGACAATAAGTTCCATCATGTGTTTGATTTACGTGTTTGCACAGGCAACTGCTCTATGTAAATATATCCATGGTCACTGTGTGATGGATACTACAGAAACGTATTGTGCCTATCCATTGATAAGCAAACGGTCGCTTATAGCACTCAGGAGCTGCCATATATATCTATACGAGCTGAATATATATCCCTTGGCCTTTCAGCCAATCAACTTTATAGGCTACGAAGACAATATTATCAAACATAAATAATATCATACTACATCAAACTGCATTATACAAAATAACAGAAAAAAACACAAAAAAAACACAAAAAAACAAAAAACCGTCGTGCTCATCCATGTATCTGAAAAAAAAAAAGGAAGAAAGAAAAAGTTCTGCTATAAAAAGATGCTGTTCGTGTCAGTATTTATACATGTATATATTATCTTTGGCTAGGTACTGCCGCTGGTCACCGCTTTATTCTTTTGACTCTCCTTGCGGGACTTCTTCGCCCATCGCAGTCCACACGCGTTGCACAGGGTCTTGGGTCCCTTCGGGCCTTTCCGCCATTCGGGTGACTCTAGTACATGGCATTCGGCACAAATGTGGCCCGTGAACCCTCCGTTCAACCCTACTCCTAGCCCTCCGTACCGCGACTTGCGCTTGCCGCCGCGCATCGCCGGTCTCATGTTGACTGCCCCTTGAGGAGGAGCGCCCATGTAGAATCCCCCTGACACTGCTGGCATCATGGGAGTGAGCATCTCATTAGACTTGTAGCCGAATGCAGCAGGCGGGGCAGGATGCGGGTGATACGCCGGGGGGTATGCAACAGCCGACGGAGGCAGCGGTTGCTGGCCCATCATGTGGAGTCGATGCATTGCATTAATGTCGTACACCTCAGGTACAGCGGGTTGACCAGGGCCAGCAGAGTGCAGCTTGGAGGTATCCAGGTAAAAGGTCGAAGGCACAGTGTAAGGTCCTTGCGCTGGCTGGGGCTGGGGCTGGGCCTGCTGGGGGAGGTGAGCGGGAGGTGCTGACGACGGCGCCACAGACGGGGGAAACATATTTGGGAGTAATGTGAAATCGGCTTGAGGCTTGTCGCAGGCGACGCCATCACTGAAATTCCAGTAGTTGCTGCTGTACTGTGTAGTATCGGCCTCATATGGTTGGAAGTTTTGGGCAAAGCTGCTTGTAGTTGGTGAGGCTGACTCAGAGTGAGCTACTGACGAGGAGGCGCTGGCCAGCGAAGTGGACGAGCTGTTGTCGAGATTGATGAAAAGTGGGGCTTGGACAATGGTGGGTGAGACATGGCCAAAGTTGTTACCCTCGTAAGAGTACACAGAGGAGACAGGAGATGCAGTTGAGTGTAAGTGATTTGACATCGATGACGACACCGAAGACGCGCTATGAGGAAGAGGAGGATAGGCGGTGTTTGACGCCGACACAGCAGAGTGAACAGAGGAAGACGAGCTGCTGCACGGATCAGCAAATTCAAGGGTCGTAGCTACCGAGAGGTTGGGTGGTGAAAGAGGAGGTGGAACCTCTTGATGGTCTTTCTCAGCCTTGGCCTTGCGGCGTGCCCAAAGGTTGGATTTCTCATCGTTAATGTTTCTAGGGGTAATCGTAGGAGAGGATTCACCTTCCTGGGGCACGGCAGCTGGATTTTTGACCAGAACAATACCTCTGCATGAACCACCATGAGAGGCAGTCTCTTGTCTCATGAATGCATTGATCGCAGTGAGAAGATCTTTTTGTGATAGAAGGTCGTCATCGAAAAACGGCTTCCCTTCGACATCAACCGACATGTAGGTGTGATTCAAAGTCTTTACACGATAATTCATGCGCAAAGGAATACTCTTGGAGATGGACTCGCTGAGATTGGCCATGAACCTAAAAAATTGTTAGCAAAACCAGTGAAAATCACAAAACCTAAAAAGAAATCAAGAAAAAAAAAAAAAAAAAAAGGTTCCAACTTACTCATCGAGATCTTCGGGGTGGATGTAGTCGAAGAAAGAGGAGTTCACTAGGGCACGAGGATCGTGGCCCAGAATTCTCTCCATAGAAGGAGAAGAGTATAGTATGTTGCCAATGCTGGAGAGAATTGTGACCACTGAGTTTGTAAATTGCCCATTAAATATGTTGGCCATGGTTGAGCTGGAATCAGGTGCAGAGAGTGAAATGGGGGTAGGGGGCGGTGGGTGGGAGTTGTCCCGGGCATTCTGATGATGGAGGTACCCAGAGCCTGCCGGGCTAGGACCAGTTTCGTGCAGACTGCCATGAGGAGAATCATTTTGCGAGTAGGTTGAAGGCGACTTTGCCGGGCTGGGATGTGTATGGTTGGAGTAAATGCTGCTCTGACGGCTCCTTGGAGTGAAAAGGGGGGAGAATGGATGCGAACTGGCGGAGTTGGTGGAGCTGGGAAGGCTAGTGTATGAATGTGCCGAGGAAGTCGAGGGCATTTGATGATGAGAAGACGGCGCGGGTATCTGTTGAAAGTCTTGATAGCCTGCAGTGTAGGTCTTGGGGAAATCTGGCGGTACTGCGGAGTAGGCTGTGGCAGTGGATACAAGCGGCATGGAGTGAACGATTTCGGTGGGGAGCGAAGGATTTGGAACAAACTGAAGATGCTGGTGCTGCTGAAGGTGGATTTGCTGCTGCGGTTGTTGTTGTTGTTGCTGTTGTTGTTGGTGTGGCTGATGGTGTTGTTGGCTTTGCAGTATCTGGGCTTGAGGAGCCAGCTGAGGCCGAACCCAATCAAAGGAAGATGAAGAAGCACTAGAGTACATGGTGAAAATACTGATTACAAGTCCAAGAGTACTACTATCAAGGTGATCATGATATGGAGCCGACTGAAAGAAGAAGAAGAAGTAAACAAAAAAGGAGAGTTAGGATGGTAGTTTAAAAATTACAAGAGAAAATCTTGATATATATTCATGAGAGAGGAGGAGCACTTGGATATATAAAAATCCTTTGGGTGGTATTTCACTAAAAAGCAATGTGCGACACAAGTAACGCAAATTTGATTGGAGATAAAATAAAAAAGAAAAGTTTTTTGGTTTCTTTTTTATATTATAATGAAATCCAATCCATATATATATTCATAGTTCTATAGATATAGATATTTATATATATGGCAAAAGAAAGTAACGTCGACGTCTGTGAATAGGCTCGGTTAACTAACCTTTTGGTTATAATCAATAGATCAATTGATTATAAACGCGAGAGCTCAATATTGTGTTATTATAAGGTTAGTGCATGTCGACCATTGCAAGCTTAGTATATACATGGATACAGCGCTATGCGGAAATCCCAGGTCGACAGGAACACTGGAATGTACATATGTAGCTGGGGGGGTTTTATATATATATATATGTGCAGCTGAGCAAAGCTATATATAGTCAAAGCAAAGCGCGAAGAAGTGTACATTGGCAAGTGTGTCGTGCTGCGCTGCTGCTACCATTGCAAGAGCAAAAGAACTGCAACTTTGCTAGTACGTACTATCGTCGTATCCAAGTTCCCTCTTGCTATTTGTTTTTAAATCCCCCGGCCATGTATATATATATAGTACCGACCGTGGAGATGGTTTTTACAAGTTTGCTTCGATCGCAACTCTAGCTAGCGTTCTGCATGTCAAGGTTGTTCCATTGTTACTACGCCAAAAGTATCCAAGCACCTATATAGAAAATACGACAAGATTCGTGATTCAGGAGGTTCCTTACATTTCCAGGGTGCAAACTCCGCGTATTTTTATTTTTTTTTCATCCAAGAAATAGAACTTCAAGGCTTTTTGTTTGCGAGCGAATTCACAAAAGCCGTAATCGAAACATGTAATCCAAGGTAGCTTCTCTGGTTGCACTGATGCACTGATACTCTGGGATGGTTTGGAAGTTCAAGTACAACAAAACCTATATGCTTGTAGATGACTACTTTTTACATAAAACTACTGGTTGTTTGTACACAGCAGGCGGAGGTACTTAACCCTGATCAATATATATAGCTGCCCAGCCTTGCACGGCCAAAACTTGCTAATCAAGCGTAAAGTTGGACATTCTAAGCGGCAAGGGACATGCTAGCTATTGCAGGTTGAAAACGCTGATCACAAAGGAGTGAGTACCTCAGTGTTTTATAGGGGTAACCAAGTAGGCTACTTGTGATGGAGGTGTTTCTGATGGCACTATACTACTATGGTTAGCTAACATGGTGCCCTTGTAGAAAGGAGAGAGAAAAAAAAAAAATGCCATATGGACAAACGGAGCTGTACTTGGCTGCGTATAACTTGTCCAAGCTTGCTGAAAGCCCTTGCTCTAATCACCTTCTTTCAGCATTTGTAAAACGTATACTCCAGACTGCCATTCATCTGTAGCTATATACCTGTCGCAGGATATATATATGGGCTAAAAGCGTTAGAATTTGAGGCCGCTGTGCATCATCTTTTTCTCCGGCCGCTTAAATCCTTTATTATTTTGTACCAAAGCCTGTGGACAATCAAGCGATTGGCCCATCCCATATATGCTTAACCTGTACCTACCTGCATCTTGGAGATATTTAGGGCTTGATCATCATGCACATCTTTCGGATATATATATATCAGTCGTTGAGACATTTATGCAAGAGGCCCATTCACAAGTGATGACATTGAACAGGATCCCAGTCCGAGCCTCGAGCTCTGACTAAAAATCTCCCAAGAAGGAGAAACCGTGGTTGATAACATTGCATCAGACGGGTCGGTCTATCTGGAAAAGTGCGCGATCGCTAGTATGATCTGAAGCATTTTTGCGATTGGGTATGCAAGAGAATCTCAGTAACCTGTGCATGATGTGGGTGCTATAGCTGAACTTATCGACTCAAGTGCCCAGAGCGCACACTGAAGGATCATCTATAGTTACGAAAAATTTAATCAGAAAAAGAAGGACTGTCATAGCCGTTGAACCAGAAACTAGGTCAAACCGTTGTGCTCAATGTTTACGTCCGGACCCATTTCTCACAGTGGCGACTTTGTCAAACTTGGGACTCACTGAAACATTTTGGTCCAAGAGGAAAGATTGGAGTAGGGATACTGCTAAGAGAGACCATATAAATCTACTTTACCCAGTATCCAAGAGCACCATGAAAGTGCTTCATTCGCAACATGCTTTTCAGTCATGAAGAGAAAGAAATCCAACTTATCAGTGTTAACCATGGTCAACAAGGAAGTAGATTAATAAGAGCAGTTTAGAGACCTCTGAGAAAACTATAGCAGATGAACAAAATAAATATATTGATAAGTAATCACACCTTCTTATAAGAGATACCATATGTTAAACCATACTGCAGCATCGCCAACGTGAAAGTACACCAATGCTGAAACTTCAATATCGATGGGTGCAAGCAAACCGAACTGAGACCACATGGGGTCCCACTAAGGTTTCTGAGGCTAATGCTCTTTGGTAGCAGGTTGATTTGGCCATATGAGGATTCTATTTCATGAGCTCGCAAATAGTCTGGAGGAGGGGTTACATCTATAGTTGAGAAATCTCTAACAGCATATATATATATGGCAACATCTTCAACGCGAGCTTCTGGAAGAAGAAGATAAATCCTAATCACTTCAAGTACGTATTGCAACACGCGCTTGTAGAAATAACACATGAAATGGTCGTTTAAACCCCCCACCAGGTTGAAAAAGAATGTTCTATGCAATCTTTCTGTTCAATGGAAGGGTTGTAAAATAGAGAATGTCAAGCTTTTTTTTTTCTTGTTTAACTCAATTGTGTATACGTAGCATAACATTAAGGCGTTTTCCAAGTCAAGTGGTGATTAGCCAGCGCCAATACCTATCTAGCTCTAAGTTCATGTCGAGAAACCCAGAAAGGAATTATGCTTAAGTTATGTTCTTCTTCAGCGTAGCATTCTAAGTGGAGTAGAATAAAGGATACGATTTATCACGGCTAGTCGAATGATATATATGGAACTCCACAATCTAGCTAAGCTGTTTTCCGTAAAAATAACAGAGAACATTTATATATATTTTTATTTGGAGATGGAATTATGGATGGCTTTATTGTTAATACTTCACTAAAACATAGGCCCGGCCGTCTTCTAATTGAACTTTAAAGCATGTGAAGTTGGTATTAGCCAATAGAGGTGACTGGATATCGCAAAATATAATACTTCTAGAAGAAACACTCTAGGGAAGGATTGTAGCCCTAATTAAGTTCAACAACATATGCCTGCCTGCCACTGCTCAAGGCCCACACTTGGATACCTGTTTTGCACTTTTCTCTGTCTCTTGATGGGTTTTCTGTCAATTGAATTCAATAAATTTGCTTAAATTTCAGCCACAGCGGCCAGCTGCATGCATAGAGCGAACAAAGATTTATAGCAAGCGATAAATGCTCGGTAAACTTGCGGGTTAACCTGAATTAGATAGATAGCCCTATGTGCCCATATGGACATAAATTCTGCAAAATCTGCAAATCTTGCAAAAAACACACAATATTGCAACCAGCCCGGGGGACCAACCAAAGAATTGATGAATTCGAAAGACAAGGAAAGAAAATATTTTTTGACTGCCGACCATCCGGGGTCAAACAGTTCACCACGTATGTATATACCATATATATAGCTGTTCCAGGCTTTCCCATGTATATATACTCAATGCAGAATAAATAAGCGCCCCCTATTAAAACTCACCCAAGCGTTCACAGGCCCATGGTCCTTATAATTTAGTTGATTAGGGCCATTCTATTCCTCTGCTGTGATAGAAAAGGTTCATGAATGGTCACTGAGAGAGACCTTCGAGGTTTGTTGGAGCTGGTTAGGATTATATGCGAACTATGCATGATCCCGAACCACTTTAGGCAAAATTCGTCAACCCTAATTGGGTTTCCCGCCTATCTACATATATATATATATCCTCACTAAATTATATATCAAAACACTTGACCCAAGACCATCAACATCTCTCGTTTAATAAAGAAAAAAGATGGGTTAAAGATATCTGTAATGTTACACACGAGAAAAATAGGAATGGGGCGGAGGCGAGTTTTTGCAGATGGCTTTTTTGAAATGAGCTGTTTTTTTTTTGTCCTCCATCGTGGCTTGTTATCAAAAACCCTAATTGGATTCAAGTGTCCCCTTAAGCTAATAGAGGTATACTGGATATTCATTTTGTTTCTTCGTTTTCACTTGGATTTTGCTTTTAAAAGACCTTCTTCCATTGATATATTAATTGTTGACGTCCAAGTGGGGCCAATACTCGTGCGAGGAAATAATTCTCTTCCAAAGTACACAATATTACACTTTGCAACTTGAACAAGAAACACCAATAACCGCCTATATAATGAATATTATTATTTGATATTTTATAAAGAAAATCACAAAGGGGATCAATCAATTTGAATATGAAAGGACCAGTGTGGAGTTCTTGTTTGTGTTCTGCGGTCAAGCCAGTTGAATCTAATTGAAGTTGACAAAGCATTGGTATCGCGCGCGAGTATTGAAAATGCTTAGCTAGAGTTAACAGTTCGTTTACTTAGTTGGAAATTGCCATGCTTTTTTTAATTTGTGTAAAGCTTCCATCTATTTAAAAATGGTGTTTGTGACGCCTTTTCACAATTGAGAGCTTCAAGTATATTGCAGCATGTTGTGCTTCGTATCCATTTCAAACGCCAAAAGGATATCTTTGTCTATAATTACAACACATAGTATTATGTATTACCCTAATAATAAAAGAATTATAATTTTTAATTTATATTTAGCCAATTAATTGAAGCTTTTCTTGCAATATGAAAGTTCTTACTGAATGGATGCCTTGCCATGCACATAACATATGACTCCACGCATACAAATGGGTAAGAGGACTTTTGACAAAAACAACTTACCATTTCAGCTCACCAGCTCAGGGGTTTCTCAATATGATACGTCCCACTAATATGAAGAAACAAAGGGTTTTTTCTGCTTGTAACTGGGACAGACTCATTTTTTTTGACATCATCAACATGACGCATGATATCTTTGGGCAGTGGAAAAGTCACGGATTGCAAACAAGAGAAAGGCTTCTCAAATTACCCAATAGGTTAGATATATATAAGTTTATTGAAATTTTGGGCCGTCTATAAAGCTCGCTATGATGTAGAGTATTAAAAGCTAATGGAGTTCCTGAATCTATAATGAACTAGTATTATAATGCTTAATTACCTATATACCTGGTTCAACAGCAATACGATGGATACCATGAGTTATGAAGACCAGAATAACCACAATATGGGGTAGACCAATGGATCATTGTGTAAAGAATGCGGTGGTCCTGAATTTTATAAACTTCATTACTACTAGCTAGCTCAATAATGGGGTTCTACTTTTTGGTCAGCCCTCGTAAGCTTTGCTTTCAAATACACTGCTGAGAGTTTTTCATTCATGAAAAGGTCAACTTGGATACGTTGCAAGAATAGAGAGGTTGCATTATTGCAAACTCATCAGCAGGGATATACTCATAGCTATTACAGAATTGTCCTCTGGAAAATGCAACTGGGCAACTACTGCCATTGTATAGAAGGGATTTCTGTAAAAACTTGACAATATTATATATGCTCTAAAAGTTTCAGAATGGCATTCTACGTAGAAAAACGAACGCGTGAATTCTTGATCAATAGATCAATTAGCATGAAGATTGCAGTATAAACGAATTCGCGAAGTGAAGAAATGAACCAATAATCAGTGTTATAGAATTAGTAAAAGTAATGAAACCTGATAATTCTTGAAAATAAGGCTTGAATAAGACATTACGAGCATAGGCAAGAGTAAGAAAGACCAGATATGCCAGGGTGTATACTAGCTATGGAAATTAGTTGATTGTATTAACTATTACTTACCAAGTATCTACAATTGAATCTAACAGTTTGAAGCATTTGGCATTTTTTTTTTTTGTTACCCAGGAAATTTTCCAACTTCCATCTATTAACTTGATATATTCATGGCAATCAAAATATCAAGTAGTGACAGTGAACCGAGCAAAGCAATTTATAGTAACATGTAGGCGTCCATATACAGTGAGCTGCCTGCAGAGTAAGTCAATAGCAATCCAGTATTAGCCTAAAACCTATTGTGATATATTGGCAAGCTCCATAAATTTAGCTAGACGCATGCCGACTAGCACACAGCTGCTGAGAAAACTTTATTCTCAATACGCTATTGTCTCACCAGGTATACTTCAATCCTGTGCCTGATTTTTGTACCCTTTAGAAGTGTCTACAAGACATATCGAGAGAAATGCGTGATGCAGTCAGGGTCACACCGATTATTGCTGAATGAACTTCACATTAGTCGCTAGAGGGTACATATCACGAAAGAAAGAATTCTGAATTAATTTGACCACGTCTATTTTATTATAATACATTAAACCCTTTTTACTCGTAAACAAAAACGTGCTTCTTGCCCGAAAATCCTTTGTCATATGCTTCAAATGTATCGTGGGCAACCTTGGTGTTGGCCTCGTCGGAGTTGCCGGCGCTCAGGTTGTGCTCCAAGACAGGGACCGTGGCCAGCTTGCCATCAGCAACAAGCCTCAAGACAGCCTCGAGGGCCGCGTTTTTGCGAGCAGGGTCTTTTTTGGAGTTGAGAGTTAGCCAGTAACCGCGGGCAATGATGCTGTTAAAAATGAACATGCCAGTTCCTAAAGTGACGCCCTGCTTAGACATGCCTCCGTAGGTGACAATGGTGCCCCCGTCAGAGAGTTTGCGGGCAATATTGGTAGCAGACTTGCCGCCAACGCAGTTCAGAGCAAGCTTGACCTCGCTGTCCTTGGTCCACTCCTTGATGGTCTTGGAAAACTCCTTAGAACCGGACTGCTCCTCGGTAATGACATAGTCGGCGCCCAAACCCTTGAGCTCGTCAACGAGCTCCTGCAAGTTATCTCTGTCTCTGACAACAGAGATCGACTTGTATCCCCACAACTTGCCGAGCTGGATAGCGGCGCGGCCCACTGAGGAGTTTCCACCGTTTTGAATGAAGAAGTCGCCGGGCTGCAGAGTCACGTAGTCCTTGAGCATCTGGTAGGCGGAAACAGGGTTGATGTTGGAGGTAGCGACCTGAACAGGGCTGGCAAGACCCTTGATGGACAGAGCCGGGCCGAGATCATTGGCATCGACGACAGAGTGAGATCTCCAAGTGCCAAATGACACTTCAGAAGGCATTGTCCAGTCACCAGGCTTCAATGAAGTCACATTCTTGCCCACCTCCAATACTTCGAAGAGACCTTCATTACCACCAACAGCTGTGTCAGCCTCACCAAAATCCTTGGTGAAGGCGGGGCGCGAGGGGTAGGTTCCCTGGACCTGGTTCATATCCGAGGGGTTAATTGGCGAGACAAGAGTCTTGACGAGAACGTCATCAGGGCCCACCTCTCTTAGAGGAACGGTCTTGACTTGGGTGACTTCATGGACCTCACCATACTGGGTGAAGGTGACGGCCCGAGCCTTTGTAGCAATTCCACGGGAAATTCCAGCCGAAGCTGATATCGCCATTTTTCTACTCAATGATGATAACATTATGAAAAGAAGAGCAAAAGACCCGGAATGTTGCTGGATCTTGCGGTGGTTTTAAAGGAAAAGTGGTAGTAGTGTGTGAAATAGTTGCCGAGTAATTAGGTACTCGAATGTATTTTTCACTTTAATTTAGGTGAGTTTATACGCTGACCATACTTTAAGTCCGCTGGATCAGCATGCAAGAGAATGAAGTTCAGAGATTCCAACTGGCACGAAATAGCGAGTGAATTAACCATTTTCATTTCGACTAACAGCACTATATATATCTTGAGGGCGCCGAGATTCCCGTTTGGCTGCCAAGCGGTACGGCCCGACCCTCCACCGAAACGCAATCAACCCAATCCTGAGAGTCTCTCTTTTGACCATTATCATTTGGTGATACAAGGCCTAACTTGAAATACAGATCGACAAGAAATTAGTCTGACATATAACGCCCAGCATTTTGAATTCTGGCCGTGCATACAGTATGCCTAAAGTATTGAATCTTCACCGCATTCATGAATTAGCGTTCCTCGTGATTCTGTTAGTGTGAATCTTGCCGAAAGTCCTCCTCTGGGGGACCAATAGCTTTCCGACCATCTACGCATTTCTCCATTCGTATGCTCCTATTAATCATTACTGTGACTTTTTTCTATTGACATTCATTTGTCTCATGTACACAAAAACAGTTAGAGTTGATCGTCATCAATAGTGCTTAATGCTATGGCTTTGCACCAGCCAGGCCCATCTATTCTTGTTGTTGACGGTACTGTACTGGCTGTTTGGCAAAATGGGGGGTTCACCTCAACGCTAGTCGTGCTTTCAGGGCCTTGCGGCCACCCGCATCCGAGGATGACATCATGGTGATGCGCTGCACGCCATTAAGGTTTTTGAGGGTTACAAGGATGACCACTACAAGTACTGGCTCTAAGGCACTGACCGCCCGGAATTCCCAGTCAGCTTCTTCAATTTCATACCGAAATCCACACATGCCTGCACCGGGCCCAAATGTGCCGATTTGAAACTTGAGATCGAGTAGCATGAGCTCAGTGCTCCAAATATATGCTGGCAATATTGCCCACGATTTGAATGATTTCATAGTGCTTGTAGTAAGACTCGATCTGCATTTCGACCTCTGGATATCCTAGGATTCAGTTGACCAGAGTCGTCTGAACTTGCATTTCTGCATCAAACTTGATCATTACTGAGTTGAAAATGACTTCCAACGCACGCATTTCATATGACAAGCCAACCATACTTTGATTGCCATGCCTCAGTTATACATGAATACCATCTGAGTTTGCAAGTCTGTCAATCCGAAAACGTCAAAATGGCACCAAGTCTGCCTTCAGTAGTGCTCGAATGTGTACTAAGTTTACAATATTAAAAAATTTGTGAACCAATATCGAAGACACAATCGACGAAATCCTATCTAGTTTGCGCAGATCGCGGGCCAACAGCCCATGGTTCGAAACATCTTCAGTTCGCTTGAATTCGCCAAAACCAACTCGAAAGTTGCCCTGGCGGTAAAAGCGCTGCACCGAACGAGATTATCGCCGATCGCCCTTGGAGCATGAGACAAAAGGCCCCCCGCCAGGATCACGTCTTTGGCAATGACCTTTGATTCCGATGAGCTCTTAAACACGCGTGGCGTTAATGAACTTAAAATGGGCTCTTTCAAACATGATTTAGATGCACTGAGCTGGTTGAATATGCTGGTGATGCCATTGATACTGATGCTCATGGGAGATGTCGCGAGCTAGATTGCCTTACCACCTAAGAACCTGTTGGAAGGAAGAATCGAAAATAGAATTGGCTGAAAAGATTCAAAAAGCCACGCCTACAAGTTACAAACCCGAAAGCCATATTGGCTGTCCTGGCAGAAAACACAAACTTGGGCATACTGATTCATAGTATGGGAAAATGGTTGTAAATTTATTTCCCTCCTACAAAACCATCCCACTCTATCTAAAAAGTAGACATGATGCTTTTGCTATGAGAATGAGATGGAAATTTCCCTAGGTGTCCGCATAGTACGGGTCTCTGTGATGTGTTAGCTGGCTCAAGCGAACTGTGGAATAGGACGAGATAGTTTAACCAGATATCTACACAGGACAGATGGCAAAAGAAATAGAGAAACCTAGTGTAGAATTCCAGAGCCTAAGAGCCATATCAAGGATATAGTCTGCAAGTCTACTAATTGGCAGCAAGCAGATACAATGGTATAAAAGATAAATGAGAGTAAGGAGAGAAGAAAGAAAACCCATGAAATTAAGAAAGGTGTAAAGTATTAACGACCTAAACCTGATATTTTCAACAAGACCTGCTAAGTTCTTACTCAACAAGGGTACACGATGGAAAAGAAAAGAAACAGGTGGGATGATGCTGAGAGTAAGCAGGCGATAAAAGAAGAGAAGCGTCGGCGGAAAGACAAGCATAAAGCTAGGGAGGTTTTGCGTCAGCAAGAAAGGCATTCTGCAAATGCTGATCCAGTCAAGCACTCTCAACCAAGCATCGGTCTGCCTGATGATATGATTTTATTGACCTCCCGGAGTGCGCCCAGCCTGAATCCAGCCCGCAAAGTTGACAGCTACAAAAAATTGAATCTCATTGAGGAAGGCAGTTATGGCATTGTATACCGCGCTGCGGAGATTGCGACCGGCGACATTGTCGCGTTGAAAAAAATAAAATTCGAAGAGAAGAGCCCAGGGTTTCCCGTCACATCCTTGCGCGAGATAAACTCATTGAAAGAGCTGAATCATCCGAATATCCTGTCATGTCGAGAAGTGGTGGTCGGCCCAACCCACCGCGAGTAAGTACGCTGAACTACTGAGGTGGCTGATTCTAACTCTTCAAGCATTTATCTTGTCATGGACTTCATCGAGCATGACCTCAAGACATTAATGGACAATTTGGAAAAGCCCTTTTTACAATCTGAAGTTAAAACCCTCATGCAACAACTTCTCTCTGCGACCAAAGAAATGCATTCAAAGTGGATTATGCACAGAGATCTAAAGACATCGAACTTGCTCATGACCAATAGAGGAATGATGAAGGTTGCTGACTTCGGGCTGGCTTCATATTTTGGTGACGCGGATTCTGAAAAGACCAGGACTGTTGTCACATTATGGTACAGGTGAGCTCTTGATTATCTGCAAGTCAAGGTGCTAACAATTATTGCAGAGCCCCGGAGCTTTTGCTTTCTTCTAAAAATTATGGATCTGCTATTGATCTATGGTCGGTAGGCTGCATCTTTGCCGAACTGCTACTTAACAAGCCCTATTTACAGGGCAATTCAGAAATTGATCAGTTTTATAAGGTGAGTTTACTTACGATTATAGTTGATCATGTTAACCATAGCTAGATTTGCAAGCATGTTGGTCTGCCCTCTGACGATAACTGGCCAGATTTTCGATTTCTTCCAGGTGTCAAAGATTTTAAAGTCCCTTCAATCAAGTATGAATATGGTATTCCTCTTGTCTTGTTTACTGTTACTAATATTTAGGCCTGTGACACTCAAGGAACAATTTCCGAGTGCAACCCCTATGTGTCTTGATCTTTTATCCAAGCTTCTCACTCTTGACCCCAGCAAACGAATAACCGCTGAAGAAGCACTAGCTCATTCTTATTTTGTTGAGAGCCCGCAACCCAAAAATCCTGCCTTGTTTCCTTCTTTCCCCTCTAAAGGCGGCCTAGAGTATCGCAGAAAGGTTTAGGCGCCTTGAAACTTTGGTACTCATTTATTTTCTTCTCTCTCTATCTTTTGATCTTATGTTGCTCTGCTAATTGAATCTTCCTGAACTTTCATATTTGGTATTTCCCGAATTTCAATACAGAAAAACTGAAAGCTTTCATTCAAAAGCAAGCTGCTCTGGAGCTTGAAGACGTATTCTGACGAGTCGCACGATACGAGGATTGAACCAAGTGAGCAAAAATCCGTCAGGGATCGACAACTGAAAAATTCTTCTGGTTTTAGCCCGGTTCAGTTTGATTCCAGGAAATCACCCAATGGCTTTGAGACCACGGCGAGGACGTATTCTACATTTATTGTTTGCCACAGTCGTATCCTGTCAGAAAAGACAAGGACAACGTATTGATTGGAAACATATACACATATTTAATAACACAACGAAGAGATTTCTCGTATAAACTTGTGCTCCTTGCTTTTTGTATTTACTTATTTACATAATGTATATATTTTCACTCAATGATTCTCCAGCTGAATAACAGTGGCATGAGGATTACAAACAGTTCATGTTAGCTAATAGCGGACTGATTATTACCATACGAGCAGTCTTACTAGGATCCTACTGATGGGAATTTATCTTCAAATTTGCCATTGATTTGTGCAATTGAATTGTACCATTGACTTGATTGAGCTTTAAAAAGAGCGTACTCTTCACTCGCTCTTATCACGACTGATGGCGTTGAGTTGCAACTGAAAGGGCGGCAGCAGCACTGTACTCAATTGTAATGAGATATTCATTGAAAATACCAAGTAAAACAACAAATCACTGACAAATGTCAAGGTTTTGTAAATAATATTTTTTCTATGGTTGATTTAAGAACATGAATGAAATGTTTGACTGTAAGATCAGTGATATTTTTTGGGAGTTAGTTGGGAGGATATGATAGAAAAAATTTTTTTTTTTCACGATAACTTGAATCTATCCTGCTATCTTCTGTTCACAATAGCACAAAATGTCTTCGTCTGATGATGAGAGATTTGACAAGTCTGCCTTTGCAGCTAAGAAAAAGTCTAGATCTAAAAAGACGAGTAAGCCCGGTCTTGAGAAGGGAAAGAAAATAAACGCAACTGATCTCCAAAATCTCTTTGAGCAATACGTTGAGGGCAAAGTGAAGCCGGACACTGCGAAGGAAGAGACGAAACAAGACTCTCAAGATAAGCCTACAAGTGATCAAAAGAAGCAGAAGAAGCAGAAAGCCAAGCAAGACAAAAAGCCTGCAGAAGACAATTATGAGAGTGCAGTCAACAATAATAACAAAAGAAAGCATGCAAATGATGAAGATGAAAGCTCTAGCACGGAAGGTACCAAGACCAAGCAATCAAAAACAGACAAGAGCTCTAAGAAAGAGTCTGGCTCTGCTGCTTCAATAGGGTTGGCTCCTAAGACCAAGTTAACTCCTATGCAACAGAAGATGATGGAGAAGTTAGCAGGGTCTCGATTCAGATGGATCAATGAGCAATTATACACAACAACCTCTCAAGAGGCAGTCAAGATCATGAAAGACCAACCGGAAATGTTTGATGAGTATCACACCGGGTTCCGAAATCAAGTCCAATCTTGGCCCCAAAACCCTGTTGATACTTTCGTGGCGCAGATGGAAGAGCGATTAGAAAAGCCCATTGGCGCCCCTGGTGGCTTGCCAGGTGACAAGGACGGTCGGATAGTTATAGCAGATATGGGGTGTGGTGAGGCTCAACTGGCGTTACAGGTGAAGAAGCTTGAGAAGCAAGTAGCAAATGCCCCTGTTAGGAAGGGAAAGCAGGCTCGATTTTTCAAGGGCAAGAAACCTAAATTCGAGATTCACAGTTTTGACCTCAAGAAGGCAAATGATCGCATTACAGTTGCAGACATTATGAACGTCCCGTTACCGGATGAGAGTGCACATGTAGTCGTCTTTTGCTTGGCTTTAATGGGTACCAACTTCTTGGACTTCATCAAAGAGGGTCTGAGAATCCTGAAACCAAACGGAGAAATTTGGATTGCCGAGATCAAATCTCGTTTCGTTGATAACGACACAACTGAGTTTGTCAAGATTTTGAAAAGCCTGGGATTATTTCACAAGAACACAGACGATAGCAACAAAATGTTCATCCGTATGGAGTTCTTCAAGCCAAATAGAGAATACGTTGAGAATCGCGACCTCAAGCAACAAAACAAGAAGAGGTTTATCGAAGAGGAAGAGTCTCTAGAAGATCGCCGCAAACGAGATGCTGAAGGCAATTGGCTGCTCAAACCTTGCATTTACAAAAGAAGGTAGGGCATTAGATTAGATAGTGATACATTTATATATTTATGCTGATGCACCCCTTCAGTCTTGCTCGCTAGCAGTCTTTTTCAAAATAGTCTTGATCATTTCGTTTCCAAGTTTGTTGGCTTCAGGGAACATTGGTGCAAAGAATGTCTGAACTTTCTCAAAAGTTGCTTTGTAAAGCTCAAAGTCACCGTGATGAACAATATCACTCCAGCTTCGGGCGGCAAGAACAAATTCCAGATCGTCACGGCGAAAGGTATGATCTTTGATGACGAACTGGATAATAGATTCTAACAAACCTGGAGTACAGAATATGTACTCAGTGACTCCCAGCCAAATTCTAAACAGCGGCGTAGAGCAGATCATATGGTCGTAAGGAACGATTCCCAGCTGGTACCAACTGTCCACAATTCCGAGCAAACTAAGATGAGAGTTTGACTTTTCACCCTCAGGGGGCGATTTGCTGAGCGAGAATCTCTCTAACAAGTCATCAGAAAGCAGTAAGCTCTGCTTCTTCTCTAGTTTTCCAAACACGAAATCGCGTGCAGCAAAGAGTCTAGTTCTGAGCTTGTCCGCTTGTCCCTCAATCATTAGCTTAAATAATTCTGTAGTCGATGAAGCGTATTGGAGAATTTGATCGTGTGCTTGCGGATTTGTAATCGCAAGACCGGCGTATACGTGCCATTTGTTCGAGTAGATTCGTAAAGAAATATTGACTTTAGCGTTCTCAATGCCTCCAATCCATTTTGGAATTGTCCAAGGATACTGATTATTAGCCATCCAGGCTACGCCCATACTCAAGAAAGCGGCGTGTGTGACAGCTTGAGTATCAGCTGTAATTTTGTCGTGTTGCTTAGCCGTTAAGTAGACGTTCTTTGACTGAAATCCTTCAAAGATTGCTTCGACAAATGCAAAAGACGCATCGCTGGCGCGATGCTTGATCAACACAAGGGGTTGGCCTTCAGTCGCAACTTTGGGCCCATGGAGAGAATGGCAAGTAATGATCTCAACATCCTCAGGTAAGTAGGTCTCGAATGCAAGGATTTCGGGAGCTTTGCATGATGTCTGTCCACCTACAATAGCATTCATCTTTGTAGCTACCTCGAAATTAGCGTCTAGCAATGGAAGATCTCAAAAAAATAGGACTTACAGGGTCCATAGAGAGCTACGATCTTGTTGATGTTTGCAGCTTCCACACTGTAAATAATAAAATCGCTGGATCTCGATACGTGATGCCCATCCTTCATGATTTCAATGCCAGAACCTGGCTAGAGTTAGAATAGCAAATCAGCTTGGCAACCTTACACTCACCTGAAAACGTCTCTACCATTTCATCATAAAGAGCTTCTCTATCACAGGCGCACACTCTATAATCAAAGTTAGTCATGGAATTGGCACCTTACATATGTAAGCACATACTTCCAGCCAAACGAGTGAAATTTTTTGGCGTAGAGCTGGCCCATATCACCGAGACCAATGATGCCAATCTTCTTCGTCTTTTTCCATTCTTCGATCTGAGTAGCGCTCGTTGAATCTTTTGTCATGTTGAAATGTTAAAGTGCGGAGGTGAAAAATGAGTAAATGTCAATTGCGCTTTTCCGTTATTTTCCCAGAGATCTTGAGATTGGAATTGGGATCACTTTCGACTTTCAACTTCTTGACACGTACAACCACGACGAACCAGATCTTCTCCACCTCCAGTGTCTGCAGCACTGTTAGAAATACCATTGAACTTTGCAGGTTTGACTGGTTGATTTAGACAACATGTATGATGACTGGATGTATCATTCGGAGTCCTACTCCCAGTCTGCTGCACCTGTCAAAGAGCAGCCAACGCTAGAAGTCCCGAAACCAAAGGGCAGAAAGCGAGCCAAGTCAATTCTTCAGTCTGTGGCAATCGGAAGTAAGGTATGTTAAAGCTCAACTTGCTAGAGATGTTTGCTGATTGTTGTAGAACTACTCTAGCTCACAGGACACCCCTAGGGAAAAGAATATCCCATCAGAAGCTGAAGTTCCTGCAAGACGGGGGTCGTCTTGCCCACCACATAACCGACTTCCAGTACATGATTTGGAGAGCAGCTATCCTCAAGTTTATCCGTTTACTCGATCTGAAGTGAAATGCATGGAATGCTTATCCGTGCTTAATGATCTGCCAACACTGAGTGAGCTGGATGTTGCCAACAACTGCCAAAGCATAACTTTCAAAGATACCACTGACTTGCACATATTCTCATGCAGCAAACTCCTTGATCAGTCGAGTTTAGTGCTCAAGTACGTCAATGAACTAAATCAAGGATTCATCAACGTTCAAAAGGAAACTTCAAGCTTACAAGACACTTGCAATAGTCTTCTTGCTGAACAAAAGAAACTTCAAACTTTATGCGACGATATCGATAAAAACCTTCAACCATTCAATAGCTTGGAAATGATTACTCGAAAGTTAAATAGTCCAGGAACTGACCTGGTAATTAGATCGACGTTCCCGGCACTACTAGATCAATTGGATGAAGGACTTCAATACGTTCACACCCACAAGAATTTTAAAAATATTGAGATCTATCAACAGAGATTCCGACATTGCATGACTCGAGCGTTGAGTTTGATTCAAGTTTACTTCCAAGGGGTTCTGCGAGATCTAGAGACTGAGGCACATAACAACGGGGCAAAGATTTCTAATGCAGCGGCACAGAATATTCTCCTCTACTCCAAATTTTCAGCTGAATCTGGCCAAATTTTAAAGCTCACGTCGGAAATCGCCAGACGCTGTGAGAACCACGATGAGTATAATGGGTTGTTGAACGATTGCATGAGGAACTATTTTGGGACTAGATATAAGCTGCTGACTCCCCAGCTTACCCTTAACATGGAGGAGTCAACGAAAGACATGAGAGATATTGTACAATTTTCTCGATCCAACTTGACCTTTTATAGGGATCTGTGCGAGCAAGAGTATAATCTGTTTCAGAAGTTCTTTGACACTGGTGAAGAGGCGTTCTTAGATTGGGTGACGTATATTTGCGGCTCTTTGTACGATACGATCCGCCAGCGTGTTATTAGAGAAACGGACATCAATATGCTTTGCGAGCTTACAACTCTTTTACTTGCGTACAAGGAAAGTGGAGAGCAGGAAGACTTCGATGATGTTGATAGTATTGGCCAAAACTCAGATCTTGACACTAGCGAAGGACCTGACTCACCGGATGCCATCAGAATTGATTTTTACGCCCTCTTTAAACCAGTTCTGCAAGATGTTCAAGCGCGACTTCTATTCAGGGTCCAAGCTTACGTTGACCAGGAAATAGTGCGCCATGTGCCAAGGGACCAAGATTTGTATGGACTGAGCCACCGACGTGGTAATCAAAGGAGAAATGCATCAGTTACTTCTGAATCGGCAAAGGAGATAAAGGGCCAAACCAGGGAGTATGATCCAGAGAACTTGTTCAGAGAGTGGTATCCACCCATGCGCAAGGCAGTTGCCTTGCTCTCTCAAATCTATCAACTTGTTAGCTCAACTATTTTCGATGACTTAGCTCATCGAATTGTTCATGAATGTCTGTCATCTCTGCAATTAGCTTACACACTTGCCACGACCCGAATTGGAAGGCTTGAAGCAGATTTGTTCTTGCTAAAGCATTTACTGATTTTGCGACACCAAATCACAGAGTTCGATATTGAATATGTGCCAGCAGATGTTCGTATTGATTTCAGTGGTCTGGCCGAAGTTTTTACATTGGTCAGAACGGAGGGAGTCAGCTGGAACACGTCCAACCTTTTGAACTTGGCGCAGATCAGTGTGCCCAAGGTCGTCAACAACATGTTTGATGCCAAAGAGGAGCTTTACGCAAAGGTTCGAAACACCATCCACGATTTTACAGAAGAGGCAGTGAAGCAAATTGTGAAGTCTATTAATAAAGATCCTTCCGTTGAGACTGCCATTGAAGATACTCGCCAGCTGAGAGAAGATGCAGCCACTGAAATCCCGCGTTTACGAAAGATGATTGAATCCTACATAGAAGAGCAGCGCACAGTGGACATTTTGATTGATTCCATTCAAGTAAGTATTATATCGCCTATATGCTTGATCTTGCTAACCGTTTATTTAGGACTTGGTCATTCAAACTTATGAAAAGTACCATGCTGAGATGATTAATATGGCTGCGTCTCAGGAGCAGCTAGATGGAATGATGGAGGTGGAAGGTCTCATTACTTGGTTTGGAGACATCAACGGAAAGCTTCATATGGCGAAGCTATCTGAGTCTGACGATCCAGACCAACCAAAAGTGTCAGAGTAACACGTAACGATGCCCTAGAATTATCTTGTAACTACCGAAATTAATCTATAGTTTTTCCAGTTTCTTCTAATTTTATGGATCTTGGTCAAATGAACTTTTGCTTCATGGTAAAAGCACCAATTGTGATGTCCCATTATCTCTGCCGCCTCGATTTCATCATGTTCATCTCCCAACCAACTCTCAGTGCAAAAGTCTCCCCTTATACTTTTAGCCCCCAACACTCAATCCCTGTTGAAACACAGGCTGTAAGAGGACGCAAAATAGATCAACGCCACGATGTCTGCTGCCGATACAGACGCTTCGTCGGTAGGCCACACTGACAGTCTGGACGCCCATGAGCCCGCCGTCACGCATTCCGATTCCTCAGTGACCACGGACGGCGCGGCGGAACGTAAAGACAGTATCGCGGAGCTCGTCAACCCCGCAGCTATTCCGGAGGTAGAGGAGTCAGAAGCCAGCTTGGAAGACAGCAAGAAAGCGATGCTGGGCGACGAGGAGATTGAGCCCCGACTCAAGTACACCAAGATCACCCAACTGCCGCCGTCGGTGTTCAAGAAAGACCTTGTGTCGGCCGTGCTGGTTGGCGATACGTTTTTAGCGTTTGCGACGCACGGCGGAATAGTACATTTGCTCAATCCTGATTTTTCATTAATCCGGTCGTACAGAGCGCATCAGGCGTCGGTTTTAGGGCTGGCGACGGATGGGACTTACCTGGGGTCGGCGTCGATAGATGGCACGGTGGTAATCGCGTCAGTGAAAGACTCGGCTGATGTCACTGCGTCCGATTTCAAGCGCCCGCTGCACACAGTAGCGCTGGACCCGAATTACAAGACAAGCAAAGCATTTATCTCCGGCGGTATGGCCGGCGACGTCATACTGTCAGAGCGAGGGTGGTTAGGAAAGCGAGCCGACTCTATTCTGCAAACGTCCGAAGACCCTGTAATTGCGGTTTACTGGTTGGAAGGGCTTATCATTTGGATGAACGATTCCGGTATTAATATTTATAGCCAGTTTACGAAACAACTGCTGCTCAATATTCCCCGGCCAAAGGAATCACCGCGCTCCGACCTTTACAAACCACGTATTTGCACCCCAGAATCGAATCGAATTTACATTGCGTGGGCAGACCGGGTCTGGAATCTCAAAATTACAGTTACGAAGATCAAAGACACAAGAAATCTCCTGTCATCTGGAGCTTCCATGGTTTTTTCATCTGCTTCGTCTGTTCGCTCTACGACCATAGAGCAGAGCATCTCGGTCGAGTCCGACCTACACGTGGATTGCCTCGTCGCTGGTATTGCCGCGTTCAAGGAAGACTCGATCATGCTGCTTCGGTACTTACCGCCGCCAGAATCGTCAGAAGGTATGCGTCATTCATTTGCACCATACCCTCAACTCTGTCTGGTGGATCTCGAAACCGGTGCTGTAAACTACTCTGACGAGCTTGAGTTGGATGGCTGCGAGCGGCTTGGCTTGAATGATTACCATTTGTGCCAGTATGCAGACAGCACTACCACCAAGTTTCTGATTGTCAGCGCAAAGGATGGAGTGGTTGCCATGGAACGGGATCTGGGTGATAGAGTGACATGGCTGCTTGAGCGCAAGAAGTTTAAAGAAGCATGGGAATTTTCGGCGAACTTCAAGCTACCAGTCGAGCGCCATGCGATTGGAATTGACTGGGTAGAGAGTTTGGTGGAAGACGGGTACTGGCGCGAGGCAGTTAAAACGCTTGACCTTGTCCAACGAACGTTACTGGACGCTGACGTGAAACCGGATTCATTACTGCTTGACTCGGCTTCAGTGGAACTCTCTGCTATTGAAATCATAGTGAGAGACAATTGGAACCACTGGGGGTGGCTCATTTCAAGAGCGGGCTTCTCAGACTGGCTCGCACCTTTCTTACCGCTAGATCCCAAGCTGGGAGTAGAACGGCAGCTGTATGAGTTTATTCTGACGAGGTTCATTGATGAAGATAACCTCAATGAACTTCTGTCATACTTGAAGAGATGGGTGGTGGATTTGTACGATTTTGCGTTGATCAAACGGTACATTGAAGACTTGCTGCAGGACAACACGCCAGCTGAAGAGCACTTGCGAAGGACACTGGCAGACTTATACGTTGCGTCTGGCGATCCTGTGTCGGCAGTGCACCACCTCATTTTGCTGCGCGACACGAGTGTGTTGGACTTGGCATCTCGAAACCACCTGCTCTCGAAGCTCCTCCCGCAGATTCCAGACTTGCTAATCATCAGCTTCAGCTCAGTTGAAGAGCTCAACCTGGCGCCGCTCTCCATTGCCAAAGAGCGACTGGCGCGAGCTATTCACATTGTAGTGCGAGCGCGCAACGAGGTCAGTTCCAAAGCGGTGTTGAAGGAAATCATGAAACGCAAAAATATGGAAGTGGTTGCCTTCTTGTATCTAGAGCACCTGCACGCCATTGAACCCTACGAGTCGTACCAGTTCGGAGACCTCCAGGCCCGGCTCTACGCCAAGTTCGATCGCTCCAAACTTCTCACATTCCTCAAGAAAAACAGAAACTACAACTACGAGGCCATGGTCGAGGTGTGCGAGTCCTACTCGTACATTCCTGAACTCGTTTTTATTCTAGGCAAGATTGGCCAGAACAAGCGGGCGCTGCGGCTGATCATAGAAGAGTTGGACGACCCTGAGCAGGCTATCGAATTCGCGAAACAGCAGCACGACAGGGAGCTCTGGGACGACCTGTTGGACCGCTGCATGTCGCGGCCGGACTTCATTCGCGCGGTGCTCGAGAAGGCGTCGGGCGCGATTCCGCCGGCGTCCATCATTGCGCGGATTCCCTTGCACATGCAGATTCCGGGGCTGAAGGCGACGGTCTCGAGGATCTTTGCGGAGCATGAGCTGGTGCTGTCGATCAATAAGGGTATACTTGAGATCGTGCATCAGGAGGCCCAGTTCTACGCAAACCACCTGCGGGCTGAGCGGACTAAGGGGCTGGCGCTAAATTTTTTGGAGCTAAAGAGCCAGCCCGAGCGGGTTCGGCCCACCGATTCCAGTAGCGAGAAAGCCGAGGAGAAGCAAAAGCCGCAGTTGGACTTGATGAGCACGGTTGTGGTCCTGCCGGACGGCACGCTTGTGTCAGAGACGGATCTGGTGGGAGAAGAGAACGTGTGGGGCCAGAAGGGAGTGGTGGGGGCGACCGGCACGTCGACGTATGCGACAAGGTCGGTTGCACAGAAGGTGAAGCATCTGGCGTACCTCAAAAAACAGCTTCAATTGCATTTGAAGTAACTAAACCTTTTTTAATTCTTCTTTTTCTTTTATGCTGGTTATTTATTCTTCGTTTCTTGTCTTGTCCTTTTTGTTTTCATGATTCTTGTGTATGACTTTTCTTACCCTTATTTTTTTAAATTTCATCCATAAAGCCTTAATATATCCGTTTTTCTTTCATTTTTATTCATTAAAAGACCTTAGCTACATTACTAACTATTTTTTGGAATTTTTATTCTAAAGGAACCCACGCGCCGCCACAAATACATACTTTCTGGCACGCAACCGTCCAGTACGCACTCGCCTGCGGCTTTGGGTTATACCAAATCGACACCTCGCCGCACCGCGAGCACCGGCACCGCGTGCCCACACCAACCGAGTACTTGGACATTTCCTGCTTGCGCACGTAGTCAATCTCCTGGCCACCCGAAGGCAGCGGCATAGGCTGGTACGGCGCGCTCGGGTTAGAGGTAGGCCCGGCGTCCTTGTTGAAGCTTTGCAGGGCGACAGAGAGTCTGCGGCCGGCAATGTTGGGATGCAGAGAGATGGAGATTGGGGATGAGTTATTAGTACTGTTGGTGGTGTTGGTATTGGGGTTGGTGTTCTCTTGTGAGTTTGAGATGGCCTTGGTGGAGTCGTCCTTGGTTGTTTCGTTCAGGCCCAGCCACGAGACGTCGTAGAAGTAGAGCCAGGGGACGTTTATTTTAGTCGGCACATGCTTGCTAAATATGTCTACAGTTCTCGTAATAGCCGGGGCCAAGTCCTGGGGCACTTGCGCAAAGAAGATGAGGTCGTGTTCGACCTGCATACGGTCGGAGAGGTTTGGGTAGGCTGCGTTCAGGGTTTTGTCAACGTCCGAGACCAGCTTTTCAAAGAACTCAAGTGACACCGGCGAAAAGTGGAGCGTGATCTCGCGCAGCTTGCGGACGGCAATGTGGATAGATCCCGTGAAGTGGTTCGGCTCTTCCTCCGCCAGCTTCTGCGAAAGCTGGTCCATGCCCCTGATTCCTCTAAGTGAATAGTTCAGGAGCATGCGAGGAATCTTACCCAGGAGAATGGCGGACGCGACAGAGGTCTTGCCCTGGAAATAAAGGTATTTGTCAGTCTCAATCGAGGCCATGTAAAGCTCCTGGCAGATGTACGCCATGAGATCAATACACCACCGCGTGAGGCCAACCATGGACATGAAATAACCGGACTTCAGGTCGAACTCAGATTGACCAGAGGAGTTGTGTTGGCGGGATTGATTTACCGCACGCAGCGTGAACGTAAAAGCAAACGCCAGAATCCGCAAATTCAAAATGCTCCAAGCCATGCGGCCCATGGAGTTTCGTTTCCACCCTATGGAGGTACCCAGGGTCACCTGCATACTGAGCAAGCGCTGAAGCGAAGGGTTGACAATAATTTTATCAATTTGCGTGTCTTTGGAAATGTCCAGGGCAAACGACACGGCTCGATATGATTCTCGGAGCAGAGTACGCAAAAAGTGCTGGGCTGCCTCGGGAGAGTTGGCCTCTATTCTGTCAAACTCTCTTTTCATGACAATGACTAGATCGTCACTGCAGGTATTCGCAAAGCACAAAGCGGCATGCCGAACCGCTAGGGCAATAGCTGACACCACAATTATAATGTTAGACTGCTTGGCCTGATTAGGCGTTTGCTTACTCGGCGAGATTGGCGCTAACTTGGGATTCCGCATGTAAGAAATGCACAGCTTGCCAGATTTATCCAGGTACAAGGCAGACGACAGATTCTGTGAAACGCACATGTCGGTGACGACCTCTTGAGGTGTGAACTGAAACCCGACTGTCATAAGAGACTGGATCGGCGAGCTGGTCGTTTTGCGGTCGACGAAATGGGGCCGGTGTTTCATGTCTACGGTACCATCGGCGAAAGAGATGCAGAAGAAAGAGTCAAAGTTGAGTCCTGCCAAGTTGATGATGGGTTTGGCATATTGAATGGGTTCGGCTGCAACTAGGCATGACTGCGTTTCTTCGACGTTGCCAATCGAGTCGCGGCGGAAGGAGAGCGAGAAAAAGTTGTTGTGGAGAGCGACGGTTTTGGTGACGAGATCGTATCTCTGGACTACGGACTGGTTCTTGGTCGACGAAAAAACGATTTGGAGCTCTGCATCGATTTCGGTTTCGGTATGAAGCAGGCCGGCGGGGAGAAGAAGAAGATGGGATAGATAGAATGAGTTGTTGACTTGGGGAGTGATTTTAGTGCGAAGCAGACGCTTGGTTTGAATGGTCGCAAGATGGTTGGTCGACTTGTTGGGATTGGGGCTTCGGCTGGCGGCAGCAGTGAGCGCGGGCCATTCTAGGACGAGCTTGTAAATGTAGAGAAATTCGTTCTGGGACGAGTATGCAGCGAGAAGGAGAGTGTTGTCTTTGGAGCCGGCAAAAGAAGCATGGGAGAATAAAACCGGCTCTCCAATGATTCCGTCCTGGTCAACAGATGCAGATACTTCAAAATACCGAGCGTCGGAAATACCCTGAGTAAACAGTCGAATAGTGCCTCGTCGAGTCAAGGCTATACATGCCTGCTTGGGCAGACTTGGGATTAGCGGGACGTGGGGGCCATATTGATGAGTTTGGCAGTATGTGTACTGGGCGACGAGGTTGGTTTGGTTATTAGACGTCGCTGAGTTCTTAATGTACTGTTCAAAGGTTGGCAGCAGCGTCGCAGGATTAGCAATCAACACCGTTTTATCCGGCTCGAGCCATTTAAACCCAATCACGCTGTTCAGTTCCTGGGGCTCGAGGGTGGCCGTCGACAATCCCGGCGTCAGGTGGCAGTTGAACGCGCCGAGCTGCGTGTTTGACGTCGAGTAGATAGAAACGTTTCCTAGCACATCTATACAGGCCAAATCCGAGCCCGGCGAGTTCCAGGCCAGAAACACGATAGGATGGGGTTTGCCGGTGGCATCGGTGGGGTGAATCTTGTTGAGCGGCGAAAAATCCCAATTCTCGCCGTCGACGCAGGCCAGAAACGTGATGCTGACCGAGCTCGTATCTGAAACATGGGCAATGGCACCCGATCGTGACCAGGAGATTTTGCTAGACAAGCGTTAGAATTCATTTGAATGATGGGTGATGACGGAACCGTGCTTACTTCTGGCAGCCAGTGCGTTGGAATGCCGCGAGTTTGGCGGTCAGGTACGTGGGAAGGCCCATCTGCGACTATGGATACACACACTACAGCCAGATGTATCGAGTCTTTTGACAGTCGCCGTGCCGTTCTTCTTTTCCAGGAGCCAACAGAGTCAAAAGTCAGATGCAGTTGAGTGGTGATGACAAAAGGCTTTGCTTTGTGTTGGTGATATCATTGAAATTCAAAACTTTCCACTGACTCAGCTGTTTGTCAGCAGCGCGACCCTTTTGAACCCCTTGGAGGACCTGGAGACGTCGCCAAATGAACCAGCTTTGACTTCTGCGATTAGTCGAGATCTAAGACATTTCTTGAAGCTTCTTCTTGTGTCTGTACATTACAGCTGCTCTCAAAAAGACAAACCGGTTGTTTGATATCTGCGATTAAAGCACTTTCTGTCACTGGTCAAGGGCGTCCCTTTTTTTGTTCAGCTACATCTGCATTAAAACTCAGTCAGCCTCTTTCGGCTCTTGATTCTCGTCAGCCAGGGTCTTTCGGTCTCTTCAGAATTGACAAACAGTCTTCTCCAAAAAACCTCCACCGGTAGTCAACAAAATCCCCCGCCATGAGCTCGAACGCACTTGAATTGCTCTTCGCTCGACACGAGCACGACGCCCCCATGGAGCCCGGCTCCTACACCACCCCCGATCCCATCGATGGCGTCCTCTGGCTCCACATCCTCATAATGATGTTCACCTTTGGCATCTTGTTTCCTGTCGGAATGGTTCTGGGCCTCAGCAAGAACCGCTGGCATGTCCCCGTGCAGATCCTGGGCGGCTGCCTCGCCATCACGGGCTACTTTGTGGGCCACCACCACAAAGGCCGCCAGTTCTCGGGCGACAACGTTCACTCCAAGTTCGGCGGTTGGGTCATGCTCATGGCCCTCTGCCAGATCGTGGTCGGCGTTCTGCTGAAACTGCATAGAACTCAGGGGTTCTTGGGCAGGATCAGAAAGCTTTTGGTGAAGGTGCACTTGACGGTAGCCATCTTGTTCCCCGTTGTGTCGTGGGTGCAGATCGGGTTTGGGGCGATCACGGTCGAAGGGTTCTGCCATGCGGACCACTTGGGCCAGTGCCTCGCGCACGGGATCATGGGGTCCGCATTTATTGGGTACGGGTACATATTGGCGGTGATGCTGTACTTTGGCGACGGGGTGCTGAGCCGGCAGGGCCGCAGCCAGGAGTTCTACGACAGCTGCATGATCACGGCGTGGGGCATTGTCAACACGTTCACGGAGCACCGGTGGGGCCAGAGCTGGAGCCACGGGGACTACCAGCACACCAGCATGGGCATCATCTGGTGGTGCGCGGGCATGGTGGGCATTGTGCTGTCGCGCAACTGGGCGACTGGTGAGCCCCGCCGCAACCACGTCCCTGCGCTCGTGCTCGTTTTCACGGGCTGGGCCATGAGTGAACACACGCAGCACCTCATGATTTCGACAAAGGTGCACGCGTTCTTTGGAATGGCGCTGATGGCCGCCGGCCTTTCGCGCGTGATTGAGATCTCGTTTGTGTTGAAAGACGCGCCGTCGGACAGCCAGAATATCCGGGCTTTCCAGCACCTGCCCCCCTTGCTTCTCGTCGAGAGCGGGATCTGCTTTATTGGTGCGAACGAGGAGCAGCTTGAGCTGCTGCACAACGTGGGCATCATGCACTCGAGCTACTTGCTGGTCATCACCTCCTGCGCTTTTCTGTTATACCTCCTCATTATCTCGCTCATCTCGTTCTACAAGTACCTGGAGGCGGCCAAGGAAGAAACAGGCTGGAAGCAGGGCCATGTCCCGATTCCGTCGTCCGATAATATTGAGATGGATACCATGTTTGATGCAAATATGGGCCGCGCCAGGCAGAGCAGTGCAGAGATTGTGCTCGAGGACGACTACGACGACGATGCCGAAAGCATGCGACACGCGCCGGTGCGATGATATATATATATATACATATCTGGGGGGGTGGACTACATGTATCTAATTAAAAAGTACATAATCTAAACGGGGAAATAATTGAAAAAATGGATAAATGAAATGGAATTCATTGGAGCTCTATAGTAGAAATGGTGTAAAGAAAAGAAGAAGAAAGTCATGAATCTAGGCAAGGTCAGGTCTAAGAGTGGTCTGCCACTTGTAGTAAGCGTACACGCCCACCACGTAAAAACAGCACAAGTTGACCAGATTGAACAAAAAGTACATTTCCTGGAACCCCAGCACCAGCGCATAGAGCGCCACGTACGCCAGCAGCGCCTTTGCCGCCGCCAGCAGCGTGCCCACCGTGCGCTGGTGCGTCGCCATGAACTGCGCCAGCCGCTTGTGGGTTTCCCCCGCCCCAGAGAAGGACGAGGAGGAAGAAATGACGCGCTGGCACATGTGCGCGACTAGCACCAAGGGGACCACCGTCAGCGGCGACCGGTGCGACGAGCACGGCTCCGTGGCGGAATACTCCACCAGCGTATGCACCCACGCCACCAGCACCGGGATGCCCAGCGGAATGGTCCACAGCAGCAGCATCACCAGAGTCTCTGCAAAGCTCACAAACTGGGCCTGGTTCCTTGGTTTAGACGTAGAGGGCCCCGTTTTGTCGTAGTGCGCGGCGGCCTCGAGCTGCTTGGCGCGGGCCAGCAGGACCAAAATGTAGACGACGGCCAGCGTGAACACGAGGGGGTACGGCGCGTAGACGGTGGTCACGGTGCAGGCGAGGGCAAGGACCCCAAAAAAGGCGGGGCTAGGCACCAGGGTCGTCGAGGGCGCCGGCGCGCGGTGCTTGCTGACGTAGGGGCCGGTGCGGGCTGCGATGAAATTGAGAATGCCCATGACCACAATGTAGACGGTTAGAACGGCACCCAGGGCTACAAACACAAGCAGGGGCGTGATAAAAATGAGTTCCGGCTCAGACACGCCCGCCAACAGGTCGTTCTTTTCAATAGTGACCGCCGTGCCGCCCACACCTTGCAAGCCCTTGAGATAGATGCCCGAGGGCCCGTCCGAGACCGTCAGCAGCGGCGCTAAAATGAGCCTGGCCAGCCCGCGCATACTCTGGAACGACAGCACAAACTGGAGCGCCGCCAGGGCGGGGACCCCAACTGGCACAAACGCCTTGACGAGTTGGCGCGAGCCATCTGCAAACGAGACCACGCGGCCGGTTGCCGTGTACACGTGCAGCTGGATCACCGCAACACAAGCAACTACCGCAATCGCAAAGGGGACCAGAATGGTGCGGTACCGCGGCCCTAGGTTGCCGAGCGTGCCCCACAGGTCCAGCTTGATGCGTACCTCGAAATAGGGGGTCGGTTCCCTTTTGCTGGCAAGAAGCGGAGGCGTAAACACCTGGACGTGCACGTTGTTTGCGTCCTGGCCGGCGTGGGTAGTGGACTTGACGTGCGAAATGTACGGCGCCCCGAGGCCGTGCACAAACACATGCGCCACCGACTCAGAGCCCAGCACGTTGGTATGAAACTTTGACTCAAACGGGTCCAGGACGTACTGCCTCACAAACGGTGTGTAGAACCCCTGCACCTCATCTCCCTTGGCCTCGATTCTGACCATGTAAGACAGCAAGGCCGACGTGGCGCCGCGCAGGGATATGTCTGTGGCCTGCGACGCGGGGAGCTTGACGGTGACGCCGCCAACCAGCATGCGCCAAAACGACGCATTGACCAACGCTTTGTGGTTTTGGACATTCGGGTTGACGACAGCCATGTAGTCCTTCAGGCCGGCTGGTTTGCGTGCCACGACAACGTGCGAGAACCTGGCGCCGAGGTCGCGGGTGATGTTGTATTCGAAGAAAGCGGCAAACGTGGTATTCTGTTTCATGTGGTACCCGCTCATGGCCGGCTGCGTGTGGTAGGAGGAGGAATACGGCAGCATGATGTAGTCGTCTTGGGTTGAGTAGCACTTGAAAGCGTAGTCGTCGTGATTTTTGGCGGGCTCTTTGCTGCAGAGCAAAAGGTCGAGGCTCTGGGTGCTGTTGATGTAGATCTGGATCAGATCGTTAGGCGACGACGGGTTGTCCGGGATTTTAAAGACCGAGTACTTGGCAAAAGGCGGTTCTAAAGTATGGCCGTTCAGCTGCTGTACCTCGCTGGCTTTGATTTCGAGCTCTATTGATTTCGGGAAAAAAGTGGCTTGGTTCTTGGGGTTTTGTGCCAGAGCTTGGGATCGCAGGGACAGGCGGTTGTACTCGTAAGGCTCCAAGCCCGACAAAAAATACTTTGCAAACACCTTCATGCGGGCCTCGAGCGACTTTGTCTTGGACGGACTGACCGGATCCAGAATCTCCAGCAGCGCATCCACGATCGCCGCGCGCGCCTGGTGGCACCACACAATAGCCTGGTGGTCAATCCCCGTCCACACCCCCGGCATGCCATATGAGAACGTCGCAAACCCATTCGACGGCCGCGTGAGCCCGCTCACGGACGCGTAGTCCGACGGCACCATGTTGTCCAGCTTCCCGCCCGCTATCGAGACCAGCGCCACGGTCGACAACGGCGACCGCCCCACGCGGTCCGCCGAAAACGCCTGCGCCCAGTACTTGTTGACGAGCGCGTACACGCTGGACAGCTGGGCGTCAAACGTGATTGGCGGCATTGCATGCGGCGACGCCAGCGTTATGATTGTGTTGACCGACTCCGGTACGTAGTTGTCGAGGCCCACGAGGGCCCGTGCGATAAACCCGCCCATGGAGTGGCCAATCACAATGACGGACTTGGGGTGGGGCGTGTCCGGGTTCGGCTGGTCATAGAGCGCCAAAATGAACCTGATTGCGTCGTTTATGTACTCGGCCTGGTCCAGCAGCGTGCGGCCATGGAACGCGCTAAAGTCTTCTTCGAAATCGGCGGTATACAAGTCCAGGCGCTGGTCCTGGCCCAGATTGCGCTCCGCAATCACCTCCGCCGCTAGCGATCCTATACTGCGGGCCTGCTTATAACTCCCTGCGTTGCCCGGAATGAAAATGACCGGGATGCCTGTGGGCACAAATTTTTTGCTCATCTGGTCGCGCTGGTAGTAGTCGTCTCGGTACAGGTACAGCGCGTACTTGTCACCTAGCCGCGTGTGGTCTTTTCCAAAGCCATTCAGCTTGGTGTACGACGGGTACATCCAGACCTTTTCGCAGCCGGGCGTGTCGGGATGGTACAAGACCAGGGAGTGGAAGACAGCTGCCAGAATGGCGAGGGCCAGGAGCGCTGTAGCCCATTGGCTCTTGGACCCAGGGACAATCGACAATGGCTTGGTATGCATCGATTAATGAGAGATGTTGTGCTGTAGGCTGTGCTGAAATTTCTACAACACACGAGCTGCGGGATGGAATTTTCCATGCGACCTGAAAGTTGCCAACCTGTACACCCTGATTAAACTCCACAAGTAGGTGACTTTATACCCTAGCCCTGTATTAGTGGAACTTGGCCGCAACCCCCGGCCGGGAAAGGAAGCGTCTCAGAGGGTGGTGATCTTTTGGTGTTGGAAAAGAAAAGTTCAATTGAAGTTGTAGATGGTTATGCAGTGGTTGTTTTGGTGTTTAGCGTGGGCTTGGATCGAACTGACTTCATGGCGGGTTGAGTCTGATTGTGGAGGAGGATCAAGTAGGTCAAGGTATGGACAAAGAATTCAAAATGATCGGCTGAGTCTAGATGAGATTTGTATAACCTGAGAAAAGCTCTTAGAATAGATCCGTTGAGCCCATGTAATGAAAACTGCCTGGTGGTTTGGCTCCATTGAATGGCCGTGAGGTGCTCATACCACCTCATCAAGCCTCGATCTTATCAGACGCTCTAATCTCCCTAATTCCTTCCCAACACGGTCTCAGTTCTTTTTGCAAAAAGCTCTACGATTGTCCTTTGGTTTAAAGCTTTTCGAGGGCGCTGTTCATGTTGAGCTTTGTTTCGCTGACTGCGCATTTTTTTTTTTTTTTTTTTTTTTTTTTTTTTTTTTTTTTTTTTTTTTTTTTTTTTTTTTTTTTTTTTTTTTTTTTTGATTTGTATGGCAAGGCTGAAATGGCGGGGTAGAAATTTCAACTCTTGCTGGGCCTACACCACCCTTGATCTCACACATTTTGAAATCTACCAAAACTTTAAAGTACCGCATCTATCAATTCAACACTCTATTCTTACTTAATGGCCGCCGCCAACAACCTTTTGTCCCGTGAGCTTGGCGACGGCTTCTCTGGCCTTGTCACCGAGTCCCACCATAAACACGGTCTGCCACACGCCCAGCCCGATTCGGGGAGTCACGCCGCGGTAGAGGCCCTTGATGCCGCTGGTCTGGTAAATGTACTTGAACGCCTTGCCGACGGTCAGGTCCTTGGGCCGGTTCGGGTCCACGGTCTTGCTCTGCATCTCGACGCGGATGACCTCGATCGGCTGGTTCCACGCACTGAGACCACCTCCAATCGTGGACGCCAGAATCTTTTCCCAAATGTTGAGGCTCTCGCCGTGCGTCTTGCCCGTCACCTTGCGGAGGCCCTCTTCACTGAGGCGAGCAAAGCCAAAGCGGGAGCCCCAGTTGGTGCACTGGCGGATGGCGACGGCGTTGACGCCCTTGTTGATGCCTCTGATGCCCTCCTTGCGGTAGATTTCCTTAAAGACCTCAAAGGAAGAGGGCACCTTGACGCCCTCAGCGGCAACGGCTTTGCTTCGGGTGATTTCGACGGTCTTCATGCAGGTGCAGAAGCCCATGGTCAGGTATGCCTGGGCGAGACCACCCACGACACCACCCGAGATACCCGCAGCAAAGTTGCCAAAGCCCAGGTTTGCCTTGGCCACGTACTCTGCTTCGGCCGAGACAAACAGGAGCACAGCGCCCTTGGTCGAGGCCTCGATCCAGGCCCAGGGAATGAGGCCCTGGTAGAAACCGAGCACACCACCTCTGGACCAGATGCGGCCAATGGAACTTGCCATTGAATCGCCTCTGTTGGCGGCCATGGTGGTTTTGACAACCTCTAATGGCTGGCCAAGAGTGGTGACCCTGTATTTTTGGTTAGCGACACAAGATACAAAAGGGGATGGTGGTGGCAGCAACAACAACGTACTCAGCAAGATTGAGGCCAGCACCGAGCAGAATGTTTGAGAAGTTGACGGGCTTTTTTTCAATCTTTTTTGACTGACTCATGGTGTCTGTAGAACGGAGGTTAGTAAAAAGTATGAAAAAAAAAAAGAGAGAAGCAATGCAGCCGTCATTCAATATTTTATACTGATTTTTTTTTTTTTTTTTTTTTTTTTTTTTTTTTTTTTTTTTTTGTTGGAATCAGTACGTGGAAAAACAAACCAAAAGACGACCGGCATGGTCCGACTCAACCATGGACGATCTCGGTGATACAGATCATGCAAAGTACTTACGAAATTTAACGAGATTGAGGATGAGGATGTGGGGGTTGCTGCTGCTGTTGGCGTGGATTTAAGGGATTAAAAGGGGATGAAAGATATAATAAACTGAACTGAGCCCAAACCAATGTGAAACCCAAATCAATGAGGATGATGATGATGCAAGAAAACCTGGAGAACCAGAAGAACCGAAAAAGACCAAACTCTCTCTGTATAGATATACACTAGAGCAAAACAGTGCGAAAAGTCGGATCCGATAAAAGGAGCTGAGACCAATGGATATCACCGCACCAAACTGATTTATATGAAGAAGAGAAGAGAGACGAAAAAGATTCTGGTTCAGTAGAAGTAGGAGGAAGAGAGAAAAAGTTCAATTGAGAGAGGTCAAAAGATATATATATACTACAGGCCGATCCCATCAAAATTCTTCCATCATCTCAGCCGTTGCAAGCACTTTATCTCGTCTGCTCTGCTGCAACGGGTCATCTCCACCTTTTTGTTGGCAGCAGCAGCAGCAGCAGCAGCGCAGCGCAAGGGGCGCGAGTATTTTTGTTGAATTTCATGTCCAACAACCACCACCCACTGGGAAGGAAAAACAAAAACGTGTTGAATTACCTTAGAAACCGTGGTGGTGGTTTTGGTGGTGGTGGTGAAACTTTTTTTTTTTTTTTGGCACACAAGAACCTAACCCACAGACACGAACACGTCGCGTGGCTATTAGAACGCGTGGCAGTGACAAAAGAGGAAATCAAATACAAGATCCACTATATGACCAGGGTT
>JAKTUH010000086.1:37168-86480 GCA_030556585.1 Geotrichum carabidarum
AAAAAAAAAAAAAAAAAAAAAAAAAAAAAAAAAAAAAAAAAAAAAAAAAAAAAAAAAAAAAAAAAAAAAAAAAAAAAAAAAAAAAAAAAAAAAAAAAAAAAAAAAAAAAAAAAAAAAAAAAAAAAATCATCAACTCCTGATTTAAGCAAAGGAAAAAGATCCTTGAACATTTACATCTACCTTTACATCTGTAGACTTCTTTCCTTCTCATATAGTTTGGATACTACTACTACAGTCGCAGAATAAAGCTGCGAGGCTTTCGCTTGAACAAACAAAAACATAAACACCGAAACACAAAAAACCAACCCTTTCAAGCGACACATGGCATTTCTTGAACCAAGGCTCTATTGCTACCTGTGTGCCCGCGTCTAGTCCTCTAGACCTCGAGAGTCCATCCCCTTCCCTGCAATTCCAAACAGAACTCGGGTCTCCATGCCAAATGGTCCAACCATGTCCGCTGATATCACAAACATCAATAAAGCCATCAAGGGCGCCACAAAACCCAAACAAGCTCCGCCAAAAGAAAAGTATCTCTACTCCATTAGACGCTACCTCGCCCAGGATTTCTCCAGTCCAGAAGTACCCCTGGCAGAGGTCTCGCAGCTGCTTCTGCCAAAGTTAAACCATGCCAGCACCACCGTGGCCTTGAAGGCTCACATCATCTTCCACCATCTTATAGCCGATCCCACCCACAAAAAGTACGCGTTCCTGAGTTTCATTGCCAGATACTACGCCGCCGCTAACCGCTCCTCCGTCGACTGCTCCATCAGCGTGCTTGCAAATGCCCTGGCGGACACCGGCCCCGACCTGCCGCCCCGCAAACAACAGGCAGCAGACCCCGCGGTGCCGCCCGCAAAAAGGACTGCTGCCATGATAGCAAAACTGCCGATACCCATACCCAACCCGACAATGCTGTTCATCCGGCCCCAGCTGGCCGGCGACGCCGTCCTGGAAGACCTGGCCACGGCCACCAAAAAGCCCCTCCTGCCCAATCTGGCCCACACCCTGTCGCAGGCCCCGGAAATCAACCGGCTCATTTCTGCGTACAACCGGTATCTCCGCGAGCGGCTGCTGCATTTCCGCAAGCTGGGCATTGACCCCATCCGCGAAAAAATAAATTGCAACTCCATCGTAGACAGCCCTGACTATACCGCAGCATCGTTTTCCGAAACCTTGCTGAGCCAGATCCAGTGCGTCATCCAGCAGATTCGGTTGCTGCTGGCAATCATGTTTCCGCAAGACCTGGTCTCCCAGCCGCTCTACGCCTACTGCTACGGCCTGGTCGTCAAGGATCTGTCGATCCTGTTCCGGTTCATGAACCTGGCCCTTGTCATTGCCCTGCAAAACTTTTTTACGCTGTCTAGGGCGAATGCAGAGCTCACCCTGCTGACGTATAAAGAGTACACTCAGCTGCACATCCCGGACGAGGTGCTCGTCTTTGTGCAGCAAGCGCCCAATTCCGTGCTTTCCTCCGACCTCGAAATCCCCCAGGCCCTGCGCCAGGACCAAAAATCAATTGCCTCGCTCACAAAGTCGCTCGAAAACTATTTATACGAAATCTCGGCAAATGAGCGCCAGGAAACTAAAGCAAAGTCAGACACCGACGCCAGCGAACGGTCAGAGTACAAGTCCTCGCCGTCTTCAATCTCGTCGAGCTCGTCCACCTCGTCCACGAGCTACCCACAAAAAAGCCAGCCCAAACCGGCAGCCGCAAAACAACAACCAGCTAAATCCCGCGCCTCGGACCACTCGTCGAAACCGTCAAGCGACTCGCGCACGTCGCCGTCCAGCCGCACCGACATTTCGTCCATGTCAGACCGCTCCTTTGTGCGGCACACCATCCATAAATCGTCGTTTGACCCCTTCAACGAGTCCAACATGCCACCCGCTGAGCCAGCTAAAATGCAGGGCACCGTCCCGCCGACGTCGACCAGCAGGTTTTTGAAAGACCTGAGCATGACCACGCCCAAAAAACTGCCAGTGCGGCACGAGCCCGAGGCAGAGCCGCCAACTCAGCCGGCGCCGCTGCCAACCCCAGCGGCCGCAAAAGTGCCGGACCTGAACATTCCACAACCCCCCGTCACCTCGACCTCGACGTCCTCGTCCTCGTCGCCGTCCCTGCCCACGCTCAGCTCTTTCCCGACGGCCTCTCGCCAGTACAAAGCCGCCGCCACCAACCCGCCCGCCCTGCCACCGCCCCCGCTCCCGGGCCAGCAGCCCACGCCACCCCCGTCCGCCGCCACCCCGTCCGCGGCTACCAGCACAACTTCCCCTGACGAGCTGCCGCCCAACTTTGACCTGAACGACCCCTCAATGGAGAACTGGAAAGAGCTGTTTGAGACGCTCAACAACCCGGAAGCAACGTTCTCGCTCAAGTTTGATATGGCCAAGGCTCTCCAGCGGTCCATCAAGCTGTACGAGGAGCAGCAGAACGCGCTCAAGGCGGCCGAGCTGGAAGCGGAGCAGTCTGAGGAGAGCCAGCGGCTGCAGACGCAGGTGCAGACGCTGAAATCGAATTTGTCGATGCGGGAGGACATGAGGGCCGAGGCTGCGCAGGCCCAGGCCCAAGGTTTGCCCAAGATAGAGCCGCTCCAAATCAAGTCAAGGCAGCAGCAGCAGCAGCAGCAGCAGCAGCAGGGACCTCAGCTCAGACCTGCCCATGAAGAGAACTTGGGCCGCCCGCGCGTGCCACCTACTTCTTCTTCGTCGTCGTCGGCCCATCTCAGATCCGGACCCTCGCCGTCATCGTCACACCAGAGCGGGGCCCGGGTCCAGCCTCACATGCGCGCGTCACCACGATTACCACCATCATCACAGCAGCAACAGCAACAGCAGCAGCAACAGCCAGGAGGTGGCCCACTTCTCCGGTCCACTATAGACCCAGCTGCGCCCGGCTATAACCCGTACACGGCGCCGCCGCCGCCCACGATGCATGAGCAGTTGATACGGGAACGGTATTTCCAGCCACGGCCTGCGGGGCCCTCGGGGCAGGGAATCAGAGGGGCACAGTCAGATGAGAGTGGAGACGAGATGGAGGTGATGGAGATGCTGGGAGGCAGCGGAGGGCGAACCCAGCAACGTCAACGCAATTAGCAGCAGCTGGCAGCACCCGGCCCCACGAAAGCGACATGGGAAAAGTCTAAACTGAGCCGACTAGACTAGACTGGTCAAGGCGTTTTTGTTCGGGTAGCCATGCAAAAATGATGATGAGGATATAAAGCTGGGGACCTATCTGTCACTTCTCTGTCCTTTCTTCTTCACGGGCCATTCAGGTCTTTTTTTATTTATATTTATACCCTCCCCCTATATTTATATACATATTTATAAACACTATCTTGTTAGTCTTAATTTACGTCTCCTTTTTTTTTTTTTTTATTTTTTTATTTTTTTTTTTTTCTTTCTCTAGGTACTACTTTGTCAAGTTAATGGCTTTTTCATGTTCAACTATATAACATGTAGATGTCGTTTGGGTACATGAATCAAGTATACAGATACAGGCTGCACCAGCTATATAGCGCTGGGCAGTTTACTTGGCGCTATCCTCTTTCAGCGTCACAATTCTGTTCAGCACAATCGACTCCTTTGTACTATCCTTATCCATACAAAAGTAGCCCACCCTCAACGCCTGGAACCGGACCGACTCCGGCTCGCCCTTGGTCTCGTGGCCCTCCAGCACCTGCTCCTCCTTGCTCACCTCCTCGCCGCCCGCACCCAACGAAGGCTTCCAGGGCGATTTTTCCTTGACCTCCCAGAACCCGGTCTCGATCAAAGCCCCGCTCAAAACGGTCTCGCTCGCGGGATTGATGTCGGCTAAAAACCCGTCGGGGTGCGCGCTCGGGTTCTCGGACTTGAAGAGCTGGTTGAACAGGCGAACCTGGCCCAGCCGCACCGGCGACTGCTTGCGAGGGCAGTCGGCAACCCACTGGATGAACGTCTTGGGCTTTTTGAACGCCACGTCGTTCTCGTAGTGGGCCCTGATCTCGGTCACCTTGCCCGCAGAGTCTTTGCTAAACGACGTCACCCGGATGTTGCACGGCACTTTCAGCAGCCCCACCGACTGCCCAGGAGCCATTCTAAAGTAGTCCTTAGAAGGCGTCTCCCGGAAATCCGTGCGGTCAATGTAGAACTTGCGCGTGAACGGCAATTTATGCGTCCCCATCTCAGGCGTGCCGGGCTTGAACGGCACGTCAAACTCCTCAAAGTGGTCCTCGGGCAAATTCTCAAGAATAACAGGCACCGGGTCCGGGATCATCATCAGGCGCGGAGTGGTGTCTTCCAGGTACTTTCGGATCGACGACTCGAACCGGACGGCCTGGATGTTGGTGTTGCTGGTGGTCACCCCGAGCTGGGCCACAAAGTGCAAAATAGCACCCGGCGGAATACCCCGGCGGCGGATGGCCACCAAAGTGAACAGCCTGGGGTCGTCCCAGCCGCGGACGTAGCCGTCGTTGACCAGCTTGGCAATCTTGCGCTTGCTCATGATGGTGCCCGTGATGTTGAGTCGGCCGTACTCGCGCTGGGCCGGTTTGTACACGTCGACAGCATCGCAGAGCCACTCGTACGACTCCCGGGACAGATAGAACTCGGTCGTGCAGAGAGAATGCGAGATGTTTTCAAAGGAGTCGACCAGGCAGTGCGTAAAGTCGTACGTGGGGTAGATCTTCCACTTGTCGCCGGTTCGGTGGTGCGGCGCGTTCAGCACTCTATAGGCAACCAAGTCCCACATCTGCGGGTTGTCGTTGCCTACAAGGTTCTGCTTCATTCTAAGCGTGGCCTCGCCGCGCCCGTATTTGCCGTCCCGCATGTCTCTAAACAACTTCAGGTTCTCGTCTGGGGCAGTCGAGCTGTGCACACAGGGCTTTCGCTCCACCTTGCCCTTCGCGCCCTCAACCTGGCCGCGGCCGGCCTTCATCTCCTCCGCCGTGCAGAAACACACGTACGCGAGGCCCTTCTTGATCATGTGCTCGGCCAGCTCGTACAGCTCATCAAAGTAGTCCGACGAATACGTAATCTTATACGGCTTGAACCCCAGCCACTCAACCGTTTCCCGGATCGACACAAAAAATTGTTCCTCCTCGGCCTCAGGATTCGTATCGTCGTATCTCAAGTAGCACACACCATCATGGAACTTTGCGTACCCAAAGTTGATGGCAATGGCCTTACTGTGTCCGATATGGAGGTATCCATTCGGCTCCGGCGGGAACCGCGTAAACACGCGGCCGCCCGTAACGGCGAGATGCTGCTTCATGTACTTTTCATCCACCTGCGCGTTCCCGCCGGGCTTGTGCAAGGCGCCGAGCCAGCCCTCCGCAAACATGGACCGTTTGTGCGTGGAAGCAGCGGTTTCCTCCACCTTCTTACCAGCATTCTCAGCAGCTGCAGCCGGCGCCTTTTTCTCCTTCTTCTTGACCAGATCGCGGTCGTCTTTAGGACCCAGTAGTTCCAAGATCTGCTTGTCAATAATAGGCTTGAACGCGGCGGGGTTGGCCCACTTCAGGCTGGGCAGCTTCTTGACGGTGACCAGAATTGAGGGCACGGCCTTGTAGCGCTGGGCCTCGATATCGGCTTTGTGGCCTGCAATGTACTTGGCAACCTCATTGCTGACCTCTTCATCTGTGATCACAATGCCTACACTTGTTAGAACTCGAATAGTGATAAATTCAGATACATACCAACTCCGGCGGCAGCATCAAGCCCAGCATCGTTGGCATTATCCTTGGCTTCCTGAGCGTAGCTCCAAGCAGCTGCAAATCGTTAGAATCATTTCCCACAAATAGTGCCCTACATACCATCGAGCTGGAGACTCGTCTTAAGACGGGCATCCGCAATTGCTAGCGTGACCAGCTTTCTATACTTCTTCAATTCCTCCGGTGTATCCTTCGACAGCGCTGCAAACGAGTGCAGGAGCGTGCTATTTGAACTCTTTGAATCTGGCAATTCCTGGATGATCTCAGCAAGAGCCGTCGACACCTTCTTGTTCTTCAGAATCTCCTGGACCTTCTTCTTCTCCAGGCCCAGTTCCTCAAACTGAGCAGCCAACTGCTCGTCGTTCAAATCAGACATGGTGGCGATAATCGAGTTTAAGGGGATGGTGGATGAGTTCTTGTTAAAAGGGATGATGAGATAAGACAGAGAGTGATGATTGATGGGGCTATTCAAGCTAAGCTGAAGGAAAAATTTCATATATATAGTCAAACCGCCCGCCCTTGCCCTGATTCATTAGGTAGGACATTTTGTGGCTCACAAAGACGATTTTTTTTTTTTTTTTTTTTTTTTTTTTTAAAGGGCAACAGACTACTTGTTGCCTTAGATAAAATTGAAAAAAAATCTCCTCCAAAAATCGATTTCACCTCTCTTTCATTTCTTTATTTTTTCATAGAAAAGTTCAGCTTTAAGGCGTTATTGTGGCTGATATGGGTCAAGTCAGAGATCATTTGGACAGCCTGGTTGCGGCTGTCAGAGCTGGGATGACTGCGGATGATGCGTACGTTGTACAGAAAAGATAAGCCAAAAATAACACTTTAGCAAGGATTTCAATTGATACATGGGATGAGATGGAACAATTCTTGAAAACTACGTTGGAAGAGCCGGCTCTTTCTGATGAGGTTTGTAAGAGGTTATTGTGGTGTAAGACGTTAACTGGTCAGGTTGTAGAAGTCTGCGACACCGCTGTGGACGAGATACTGGAGTTGCTTGAAGGATTATCGGCTTGTGGAGAAAAACTGTTTTCCCTGGTTTTGAGGTTGTCGTTCTTTTATGGAACCTGTGAACGGGCATTCCTCATTCTTGCCGTAAATGCTTTCGAGTCACCCTCAAAATATCTTACTAACCGTCTAGAAATGCGCTCCTTTGGTGCCGAAATTGGATGACACGCAATTGGGTTATATGCTACTTAGCCGAATATCGCAGCAGGTGGAAGGCGCGTGGAAGGTAAGGCTTTGTGTGTTTCGCGGGCTGGCTAACCCTCTACATAGATGGCAAAACTAGTTTGTGTGTTGGTCTCGGTTTTCGCAAACCAAAAACACGAAGCATGTAAAACCCTGCTCAAGGTTTCATTTGGCCAGCAAATCTGCGAGCTCATCATTCGAAGCAACAACTTTACGCTTCAGTGCTATTTAATTGAGTTGCTGCATGTCACAATCCCGCCTCGAAAGCATACCACAGGCGACCCGTTTATTGCTGGGCTTTTCAAGAATGCTTATCCAGCATCAGTATGGCAGTCACTCCCAGCTTCAAAGGCAGCAACTCAAGCCTTTTTCCAATACATTCGGGATTCCAGAAAGATGCTCAAAAAGGGGTAAGCTTAGTTCACTTATTCTTGCTATGCTAACTTTAAAAGCTCTCAGCCGTTTTTCTATTACATTGTGGAGCTGCACATGTTAAACCAAGTCCAGAGGTATCTAAAAAACCGAATGTGCATTCAAATTGTTGAGGATACATGCATTGTTTGGAAACCTGATCTGAAAGACCTTCAATTTCTTTCGCCTGTCGAAATTCACCTTGCTGCTTTAAAGAGAATAGTCCGACATAGCGAAAGCAAACTGCAGCTTTGGTTCAACGTGGATATGCCGCTATATGCAGCAACTGATATCAACCAATGCTGGAATGCATTAGATGTCACAATTGAGTTCTTCAAAAGTAGCGAGTGCGACTCGTTTGAAACAAAAATACTCGAGGTCATTGAGAAACGAGGATTCCCAAAGCCAATTATCAGCGACTTTCAAAAAATTAAAATGTCAACTTCAAAGGTCGTCATCGCGTTAGAAGACGGGTTTTCCAAAGTCCAGCCTAAGGTTCCACATGAGCCCTATTCGTCGCCAAGTTCTATTGATTCTCCCACAAAACCAAAAATGTCTGTTGTGAGAAAACCGATTCATCTATCAGATAGCAAGCCAATCGCGCGAAGTCAAGTTCCCTCTTTTTCAACAAGAAATGACACCAGAATTCCAGTTAAGAACTTTGACAGCATGGATGATGCGTTTTGGGATTTTCCAGATACAGAGAGTAATATTCTCAAAGTGCGATCTCCATCATCGATCAAGGTTATGCCAAAGAGCGATCATTCAAGCTCGACTGCCAAAGAGCTGTCAATGGATGTTGCTGCCAGAAAAGCGGCAGAGAAAAGAGAGGCAGAAAGGCGAGCTGCGGAAAAGAAAGAAGCAAAACAAAAGGCGGCTGAAAAGAAAGCTGCTGAAAAGGCGGAAAAACTAGCGGCGGAAAAAAAGGCTGCCGAGAAAAAAGCTGTAGAAAAACAAGCAGCGGAGAAAAGGGCAGCAGAGAAGAAGGCAGCAGAGAAAATGGCGGCAGAGAAAAGAGCTGCTGAGAGGAAAGCTGAAAAGCAAGCTGCTGAAATGCTGAGGGCTGAGAAAAAAGCTGCGGAAAAACTAGAGGCTGAGGAAGAAGCAGCCAAGATTACTGAAATAGAAGCAGAAAACCTTAAAGCCAAACAAGCTCTAAAAGAAGCTACCGAGAAGGAGGCGTTGGAAAAGGCTGAAACGGCCAAGGCCAAGGTGCAAAAAGGCAAAAAGATCGAAGTGCAAAAAGAAACTCCAAAGAGTCATAAAAGGAAAAATAACGAAGGTCTGGTCAGCCAAGTTCAGGCAAGTGGTGTCATATCTCCTTCTCATACTCTAGAAAGCCGAGAAGCGCGGGCGTTGAAGCGACAAAACAGAGGCCATGACTTTGAGACGCCCGAAAAGGCCTTGCAAGAGATTTCCTTTTCAAAATTCAGCTGCAAAGACCTAGAAGATTTTTTGTCTATTCCTTTAGATCAAGATGCGGGATCCTTTGCAGGACACAGCTCTGATGTGGAAATGGATACTTCGCTGCACGAAAAACCGAGCGAGGTGGAAGTTCCTGCAAGTATGCCAATGGATTCATGCACCCAGGATGTGAGGCTGTATGCGCCAAAGCTGAGTGTTGAGGATTTCAACACAATTGAGAGTTCGCCAGCACCGGCCCAAGACAAGTGGCTTGAAACGGTGCCTGAACTCAATGTCTTGGATAAGCCCAATGACGTAGAAATCAATTTATCTCCGCCAATGGGTCAATTGAAATGTACCACAGAACCGCCTGAGGCTCATGAAGCAATTGAGCCTCTAAAAGTGACGGAATCAACTGAAACAGCTTTGCCAAAGCCTGCTGAGACTGATGAAACGACAGTTGACGTCAGACCCGGAGCCGCCGACGACTCAGTCACATTGCTTGACGTTTCTCGGCCAATTTGTGTCATAAAAACAAGGGAGCAATATCCATGGGAGGTTGCGAACGACGAAAAACCCCGTCATCTGGAGACTAAAGAAAGACTACCATGGGAATTGAGCAAAAGCCAGGTTGATCTTGCCGAGAAGGAGCAGGTCCTAGACGGCCTCAGTAGCATGCGGGACCAGACTCATTTGATTCTCAAAAGCGTAACAAAGAGCCTAGTGAAACGGCTGGAACTGATTGAGACAGAGATGGTTGACTATGAAGACAAGTTCATGAAGTGGTTTGAGCTGGCAGCGGGAGATGCCGAGCTCAAGTGTCGGCAGGCAGAAACCGCGGTGGGATTGCTAGTGGAACCTACCCCGCGAGTTGGAATCGCCCAGCGAGAGTTGGTGCAGTGGATGCGAAATAACTAGATTAACATCATTTTAAAATATAAAAGTGGAATTAGCCGAAGAGTGACGAGATTCCTGCAAAGTGTCAGATGAGTTTAATTAATGCACAGAAGGAGTGTTTTGTTATAAAGCGAGTTATTTTGTCTTTCATGCATGTGTTCCTCCCAGTCAAGAGGCATCTCCAAGACTTTTTATCGATATTTTCGTTTCCTCCTCTCTTTTCACTTCTCCAGAATTTTCTAGACCATGAAGTGAGATCCAGGTTGTGGGCTGCTTCCAGTGAAGAACCATTAATTTAATTTGACAGTGTCCTTTTTTTTTTAATACTTGTACGTGATAAAAATTTACAAAGGGTTTGCTGTGGGACGTGAGCAAACATCATGTTTAAAGCGCTCAAACGGTACAACAGCGCGCGAACGAAACAGAAACAGGCCGGAGCAGGCGAACAAGCCCAGATAGACGCCAGTGGGTCTGCCGCCGGCAACACACCGCGAGCTCAGGGCCAGGAACCAGATCTACAGTCCGCAGAGCTTATTCAAACCCCAGATGCATGTCCGCCAGAACAACAATCGCATCAGCCACCGCCGCTACCACTGCCACAACAACTGGAAGGACCGGAACACTCTGGATCGAGCAGCAGTGCGTCGGTAAATTACACGTACGTGGACCACGTGAGCGAGCAGGCGAGCATGACGACGGCGAGCTCGCCCACGACGACGCTGCAGGACTCGGTCAACAACGCCCCTGGGCCGGGAGCTGGGGCGGGGTCTGGACCAGGATGGGGGTTCAAACTGAGCCGCAAATCTAGAGAAAGCGATAGGGATCGGGAGTACAACCGCAAAAGAAGCCAGAGCTCGGGGCGGACCGCCACTAGCAGTAAGAGCAAGCCGAATTTGAATAAACCGCTGCCGGATCCGGAAGAACAGCAGCAATTACAACAGACACAGAAAGATGTGAGTGACCAGCTGGTCACCTGCGGGTTCGAAGACGAGGTGGTCCGCAATAATCGATACACAAGAAGCCCGCCAAAAGGGCGGCGGCGGAGCTACCACTTTCCGCACGAGACGGAGCTGAGAGAGCACCAGCGGTACCTGGAACACATAATGCAGGAGCCGCCTGACAAGATAATTTTGGAGTTTCACGACGTGTCGGTGTACAGAGCAGACTTGGACAACCTGGGGGACGACGCGTGGCTCAACGACAACAATCTGTCGTTTGCTTACGAGTACCTAGAACACACGATGCTGAAGCAGTTCAACCGCAAAATGCCGCACATGATCCAGCTCGTGAAGCCGTCCATTGCGTATTTGCTGCTGCATGCGCCGGATTTGGCCACGGTGGTGGGGTCGGCGCTGCCGCCGGTGGACAAGGCGCGGTTCTTGTTTCTACCGCTCAACGACAACCCGGACGTGGGGTCAGTCGAGGGCGGCACGCACTGGTCGCTGCTAGTGGTGAGCGTCTTTGACAAGCGGGCGCTTTACTACGACTCCATGTATAGCGGGTTTGTAACGGCGGCGGGGGTTGCCATGGCCAAACGGGTGGGCGCAGTCTTGGGGTTTAGTTTGGAGCTGGTATCGGTCAACACGCCGCAGCAGGTGAATGGGAGCGACTGCGGCATCATTGTGGCTGAGATCACGGCACTGCTGCTGAACCGGTTAGTGCAAACAGATGGTCAGAAACCGATTAATTTGGGGCTGGACGATGTCAGTTTACTGGCGTCGGCGGGCCGCCGGTTTTTGCTGTCGAGGGTGCTGGCGATGAGTGCGAGGCAGACAAAGCGGAACAAGATATGAAGTTTCATTTTTTTTTTTTTTTTTGATGAAGCAAAACATGAAGAGGAGTGAATACAAAGATGTTATGAGTTATGAGTTTCTTTTTTACAGGTTGGTAGTAGGCCATTACTATGATGAGTGTCATATTTACATGGGCAGTAATTAGCTACGGGTTGTAGAAGGGTGCTAATGTGGTTGGCGGGTATGTTTGAACAGGGTGCTATCTATAAAAGACGTTTGAACTCAAGATCTCAAATCACAGTTGAGCTTGACTTGATATTGAGCATGGTCGAGCATAGTTGAAGGATGTTGGGTTAATGGCTTGACTTTGTTAAGCAACAGGCCTAGGTCTATTGGGTAACTATCTGTGATATCAGTTGCCAACAACGTCTAAATGAAATCAAAAATCAACCAAAGAATAAACTTGACACTTATTGTGATCTTGATTCCAAGTCTAGAAGCCCATTTTTTAAGTACTTGAGTGATTTTGTTTGTAGATTGGACATAATCTCAAGTCTCCAAGGTTTGGTATGCTGAGATGGTGCAAATAACTTGTCGCAATTTCAGTACCTGATTAAGGTTGAAATAACTTTTGTACAATTAACTCCAGCTTTTAAAGTTATTATTTGCCAGTAGAGGCGTGTGGGTTATTTCAAATTACCTCAGTAATAATTCCATCTGTGTTAATTATGATGATTAGTGTGAGACAAAAAGTCAATTACCAACCACTGGGAATATCAACAATAACTTTACATGATGACAATGCAAAAAAGCATTCTACTACTTGATTACATAATCTTGTTGTACAATGTTACATACCTTTTAATAACATAATATATCTGTAATCATGACTAATAACTTAATATCATTACAAAACATAATTACTAATCTCAATGGTAAATGTTACTCAGCAGCAATGTTGTCCTCCACCCCTCTAATGCTGAATTTATCGCGTGACTTGCTGCCTGCTGTCGTCATAATAAATCCCCAGGGCAAGGGTATTTAACCCCAGATTTTTTACACCCGCAGAGACCGACACCATACATATCCTACTACTACTACATGTATGTAAACAGGGATATCATCAACACCATAACTACTACTCTTGTTCATAGTGCAATGATTTACCATTTAACTCTGTATATTGGTTCCCACAGTAGTGAAACAGGATCTGAATATTGTTTTGCGTAAAAGATTCCGTTCAGCACAGCCATGTCTTGTATCGTTGTCTCCATAGCATACAAGAAAAGGTCTCCCCACCATTTTTTGACTTCCCCTCGTGACCACTTTTTAAGGCCATCCAGAAGAACAAATATATTAAAGAGTCGTCCAAGGCCAATCTCATTTCCTTCTAAGCTTATAAGCAATTCTTCTGTAGATGTCCTTGAAAGCAGCAGTACTGTTGATATCTGGTGATTGTAATCTTTACAATTGTACAGAGTAGTCTCTTCTGGTGGTTACAGTCAATTGACAGTGGCAGCAGTAAAAAAGAGCCTTATCAAAGAATTTCACCTCCTCCTCCTTTTATTTTTATTTTTTTTTTTCTTTTTCTTGGTATATAAAATTCATAATAGCAATCTTATTACAATCAGTATAAATATAAATACTCAGGTCTTTTCTTCTTTCCTTCCTATAACTTTTTCTCTCATCACTTTTACCAATCTTAACCAACTCCAATCAACTACTCATCTCTAAAAGTCTACACAAAAATGACTAGAACAACCCGCTCCAACTCCTCCTCCGACCCAGAGGGCCCCCTTCCCAAGTACTTTGGCAAGCATGGCATTCCCGACCAGGCCCCCAACAAGGTCAAGAAGGACGGCCACGGTGCCGGCAACTGGGGCAAGCTCGGCGACGAGGTTGACGATCTCGAGCTCAATGGCGAGTTCAATTTTTCCCAGCCCCGCAGACGCTCTAACTCGTCGTCTGGTGTCAACAAGTCGGCGAAACTGGCCTACAAATTTGAGGAAGTGTTTGAGGAAGAGGACAAGGAGAAGAAGTAGTGTCTTTGCTGCTACTGAAAAGGCGGACCTTTGAGCAAGGCGTTGATCCAAGAAGCTCAAAGACCCGAGACCCGGGGTCTGAAACAGAACAGAAAATGCACAGAATATACACTATGAGTTCGCCTATCTTGACTAGTTTTCTATGTGTACATGAATAATGAATTTACGCGTTTTACGCAAGTTATACACTATTTTACTAGGGTTATACAAGAAATACAAGAAATACAAGTTATTTTAAGCACCTCCCAAAAAGGGAACAGGGGTGGCCTAAATAGGAAGCACCAAGCACTAACCTAGCCCAATTTGGCACAACATTATGTGCACCAAGAAAGGCGCTGGTTGTGTTGTTTCTTGTTTTAAAACACTTTTTTTTTTTTTTTGAACACACTACGACAACTGCTACCAAGAAGAAGAAGAAGAAGAAGAACAACTGTCGACGGCTTCAGCTACATCTAAAGAACGACACGAGTTAGAATAGCAGTAGAAAGAAAAACTACAGAGCTTTTGTAGTTAAAGCGAGTATCATCTTTGTAGATCTGAGGATACAAAAAACAGCAAAGATACCGTCCCAAACGCGTTTCAACATTCACAAACCCTTAGCACCTCCAGCAGCAGTAGCTGCGTCTTCACCAACGTCCTCAACGTCCTCGGCTTCTTCAGAATCAGACTCAGAGTCGTCGTCTGCGTCAACATCGCCGTCGCCGCCAGTGCAGCAGGCTCAGACCGGCCAGCAGGCTCAGGGACAGGGCAACACGACCATTCAGCAGCAGGCCGCCCCGTACTCGTTCCCGCCGGCACCAGCGGGAACAGGGGCTGGTCGTGTATCCGTGCCTCCACAGCCTGAACCTGTACCTCCACCACCCACCTCCCCCCCATGCACACCCATCGAATCCTCAAGCACAAATCCAGGCACCAAGAAAGCGCCAGCCTCAGACCCAAGTCAAGACGCCCAACTGCTCACCCTCCAATCCCTGCTCGGCCCCAATATCACAAGCTGGCCGTTCTCGGACCAAGCCCTGACCGCCGCGTTAGTGCTACGTACAGAACAAGAGCGGAGCAAACAGGAGCTGGCGAGGTTGGAGGTGAGCAGGGTCACGGCTGCGATTGTGGAGGAGGCAGGGAGGTATGGGGTCCCGCCGAGTGTGCTTGGGATTATGGTTGGGGGAAACGGTGCTCTTAGTGGTCCGGGTATTGGTGTTCCTGGGGGAGGTGCGTACGGGGCGTACGGCCCGGTCGAGGTGGGCGAAGAGGGCGTGGCCGAGTATATCAAGAGGGTGCAGGCTCAAACCCAGGCCCAAGCCCAGGCCCAAGCCCAGGCAATGCAGGCACAAGCACAAGCAGGAATGCAAGGCCAGTTACAGCTCCAGGCCCCAAATCAAGGACTGCCGCCGCCGCAGGTCAAAGGACACCAGCGAAACATGTCCATGCCGCAGCAGCCTACTATTATAGAGTACCAGCCTCTCAGCCATCCACAATCACAGTCACAGTCACAACAAGCTCAATCACAGCAAGGCCAAGGACAAAAACCAAAGTATAGACACGCCCACCACGCCTCCATGTCTTCCATCTCGCCCTCTAGACCGTCTCACCAACAGCAGCAAAGGCAGCCGTGGCAGCCAGCGCCGACTGCGTACTTTCCGAACCCTCAGCCTTACCCCCCACCAGGTGTTGCAGGAGCTGGAGCAGGTCCGGGCGGTTCGCCCACGACGTCGGTGCACCATATCATCCAGTTCCATCACTGGACGCCAAACAAGACCAAGCCTGCTACGTCGCCAAAGAAAGAGGCTGTTTTGATGTCAGCAGCAGGAGGGCCAGGGCCAGGAGCACAAACAGAGGAGGTGTCGCATAAGAGGCGCCGCAGCTTGACGGGCGAGACGGGCGACAGCGAGCGCAGCGCGTCGCCGACGCCGGTTTCAGCTTCTGGAAATGCGTTGTCTACAGTGACGACAACGGGTACAATGGGAAGTTTTGCGGGTGGTATGGGAGGTACACCAGCAGGAGGCTCAAAAAAGCGGAGCACGCACAGCAGACACAAGTCCGAGACGAGCGCGATTAGAAGCGACATGTCTAGGATTTCGTTGTCGTCGGGACGGAACTCGCCTGCTGACAACAGTTCAACCAACTCTAATGCTAGCACGATTGCAACCGCAAACGCTATTTACAATTACAAGTTCCAGAACGGCAGGACTAGTGTGTCACCGACTCATCCGACCACCCGCCTAACCACGCACTCCACCACGCATCAACCGGCAGCAGTCCGCTCATTAAGTCGAAACGAAGATACGTCTGGTTTCAAGTACCTCGCAGAAGCAGCAGCTGCCGCGGCCGTGGAAGCGAAGAGAATGGGGTCGCCGGACCGGGGTGTTGCAATATTAGGGAGTGGAGTGCAGGGACTGGCGGGGCATGGAGCGACAATTATGGGAGGACCAGCTGGGGTTGGAGGAGGAGGAAGAGTGCAGGGGGGACAGGGAGGTCAAGGAGGTGATCAAAGGCATAAACAGAATGTGAATTTCATGATTTCGGAGCAGCCGGAGTGATTTATTTTCTTCTTTCAGTATTGTCAATAGCAATTTCGACTCCAAGGGAGCTTGACAACACCCTGCCAACCCACCTTGAATCCGCGAATTATAATGCCAATTATTTCATCTAAGCCAATCAATCCTACAAGTCAACAGCCAGTTGCCAATCATGCTATACCAAACTACAACTACCATCAAATCCTTGAGAACAAATGATCAAACGAATTATGCCACAATGCAAGTTTGCCAAACTAAATCAGCTGTAGCTAAGAGAGCTATGTATTTTAACGTTAGAGAAATGGGATCAGAACTGAATACATCAAGTCAAGTTATCATTTTACAGAAAAACTTCAATGATCACAATATAGGGAACTTGACTATTGTATTATCATGAAATCAAAAATCAATCAGAGTAAAAACAATCGCAAGGCACTGAGAATTTTCTGATTTAGCTGAAAAGGGATTCATTCAAACTACTAAAATACAACCATCGTATGAAACTCAGACTTGGGGTGAAATGAAGTTGACCTTCTTGACATCTAACCATCTGCCAAAATTTCAACTTTCATATTCAAATTAGATACACCACGGCCTTGATTTTTTTCTGATTTTATAACGCAATCTGCCATATCACTCCTTAAGCAGGTTTAAAATCAAACCGTTCAGTCGTTTAACAACTGTCTACAATTAGACGAGACTCTCTCTCTCCAGCTTAACCGTGCACAGCTCAAGTACAAACTCCCCCAGCTTTTGGTTTTGTGTGCAGATCACATGACTGTTGGCATTTACATCTCGTCTACATCTGTCACCTTGAGCATCAACATCAACTTGGATCAACTCTCTTTTGCATATCTCAAACCATGGGCGTTACCGTGTAAGTTTTCTTTTTCTACTACAAAGCGCTCAAACCCCTCATTGCTTGAACGAAGCAATTTGGTTTTTAAAATGACTTGTAACTCGTTTGCTAACGGTCCAGGCTATGCCTGGTGGCAGGCGCCTCGCCCACATCCATCTCCGGCCTCTCCGACCTCATTTCGAATCAGATTCCAACGTCAGTTTCTAAATGGATGTTTGAGATCAAGCTGTACCGCGAAAAAGCGCCGACGCCTGCCGCATCCACCGCCCCCGGGGCAGGGGCAGGAGCAGGAGCAGGAGACCTGAACTTTTTACACACGCTGTGGTTCTCGCACCACGCGCCAAACCACATTGTGTGTCTCGTGAACAACACGGGCTCAGTTCTGCAGGGGGCTGCCCAGTTCGAGGTGATTCTGGGCGCCAAAATGCAGAGCCTGTGGCAGCTAAGGCAGGTCGTGAAGGGGGAGGGTAGTGCGTACGAAATGGAGAACGGCGAGTACGTGGTGCGGCTGGCCAATATGAGCGTGCAGGGCACGTTCAGGGGCCTGGTGGTCGAGATTGAGCACCAGGCGGCTTCTTTTGAAATGAAGGAGGGCTTGGACGCAAGCGTGGACAGCTCAAAAGTGTATGGGAGGATCCGCGAGATTTTGGAGGGCTTGGGTGTGCAGAATGGAAAGGTTTTGGTCGGCCCCCAGAGAAATTGGGGTAAAGACCCGTTTACAAAGCTGGAGACCGCGTGGCAGTATGTCGAGGCTTTACAGACGCGGCCTTGACCAGGCTTATTGAAATAAAAAAAATTATATATATAAATGTATCTATAATGCGAAGACTAAGCAGAAATCAGCGCGACCAGCGCAAACGAGAACAGCGCCCCCGTCGTGAGTCCAAACGCGAGCATCATGGTCATGAAACTGCCCGCCTGCTCCTTCTCGTGCGGGCCCACGTAGCTGCCCGCCTGCATCATGGCGCTGCTACCCAAATGCCCGTTGGTCACGCCAAACAAAAAGTGGATCAAAAGGTACACAACGTCGCTTTGGATCAGACCGGTCCCGGGGCCGTAAACGTTGCACAGAATAAAGTACGCCGGCAAAAAGGCGAATCGGGCAAGTGCGTAGGACAGGAACCGGTGCCCAGGGACGACCCAGTCGGAGCGCCCGCAGATGAGCCGCCCGACAAAGTCGCCGAGGTTCCAAATGAACAAAGCAAAGGGAATGAACACCTTGGGGTTGAAGAGAATGCTGTCCTGGGGGGTGTGCACGGGCGCCACGCTTTGCGACACGACGGGGTAGGCCAGCGTGACTGAGAACACGAGAAAAACGGTGGCGGCGGGGACCTTGAGCTTGGTGAACAGCTGCAGCGGAGAACTGGGGATGGCGTCGTCGTGCTTGGGGACGTTCTCGTCGTCGGGGGAGATGGCCTGGTAGGTGGGTTCTGCGCCGCCCAGGATTTGAGTTTCGCCGTGCAGCCTTGTGGGCTCTCGCTTAATGACGACCGAGAACAGCCCAAAGGCAAGCATGGCAATAGTCGAGGCCACGCCAAAGTAGCAGAACCGGGCCAGCGAGGACTTGCCGGTGGGATCGGCGGTGACCTGCTCGGTGCCAATGGCGGAGATGGCGGAAGTGATGGACACGATGGGGGGCAAGATGCCGGCGGTGGCCTGGCCAACCATGATAGCCTGCGTATAGATCGGGTCAAACAGGTTCACTGTTGCAAACGAGCCGTTCTGGGCAAACGACGTGCCAATGGTCGAGATGAAAATGGACACCAGCAGAAACACGTAGTAAGCCACGGGGTGCACGTTTGTGAACAAAATGCAAGAAAAAGCGAGCACCAGAAAGATTGAAAAAATGACCAGCTCGCCGAAGCCGACGCGGGCGGCGTAGTTGGCGACGCGCTTACTGCGGACCAGCAGGATAAAAATGGTGGTGGAGGTGAGGGTGGAGATGGCCATGAGGGAGCTCGAGATGCTGGCCTGCAGCCCTGGGTACCCCTCGAACCTTATATAGAAGTAAGGCGAGGCCGACAGAAAGCAGTTCCAGGGCCAGAGGTACGAAATACCAATGATGAGAAACGAAGCGTACTCGATTTTGTTTAGCTGGGGCGATTGCGAGGTCATTTTGGTGTTGCTGCGGAGGGAGGAGAGGTTTGTGATGAAGTAAGAAAGGCGATAAGAGGCGACCAGGGGCAGCCAAACGGCCGCCGTTTTGGGCCGCCAGCATATTTAAATGAAAAAGTCCACCGACCTACCGGCCGGGGGGTTGCGCTTGGTCTTCAGACTTTTATGGTTGGTCTACAGAAGTTGGAGTTGGTTGTTTAGAGCTTTGTGAATTGTGACCATAGTGCGCGTCTTATTATCGGTCGTGTGTGCATGGAGGATCTTCAACCGCCCAGTGCCCAGCGGTGGCTCGTACTCGTTGCCAATCATCGCCTGAGACCTACGACAAAACACTCAAACGCCAGTGCATGGTGCACATCGTCCACTATCCCGAACCCGTTGCCGGTGCTCATGACCCTGTGCACTACTTTTGACTGCCACAACTACCACCCCAAAGGGTTCCGTCGTCCGTCATTCCACCGTTTATTTGAATTTTTTATTTTTGCTTTTTTTAGGTCGATAAATTTTGATTCAATTTCAGGCGTTAAACCTTTTCCATGCTCAAATGTTATACACGTTACCTTGGAATACCACAGTGGGCAGGAAAAAGGCGTTTGGTGGTTTTTTTTTTTTTTTTTTCTTCTTTTCTACCCTCTTCTTCTTCATCCTTATATTTTATTTCTTCTGTCGTCTGTCTGTTTGAGAACGTCTGAATTCTTCTAGCTGCTGTTTATAAGCTCATAATCGTATCCCGCTAATTTTTGTACCGGATTGCTGTTCTGCTGTTGCCGTCTTTTGGTCTGTTGCAACCACTGTCCTCAAGATATCTTTCTAGACCTCTATATCTCGTCAAACCATGCATGGGCTTTCGGTAGCCCTGTATTGGGATCCTTCTCTTGCCAGCAACGGCTTCCAATACAAAAACTGCAAGCATAAACCGTCTTTTCTGTCGGACCGCTTGGTGGCCGACCCACCGACCAATCAAGCTGAATCGCCTGCCACCGTTCACAATGTCGACACCCTGCTCAAGGCCTATGCGACCGTTTTCACTTACTCGTTCCCAAGGGACTTTATTCTCCATTTATATCAGCTGGGCAAAGCTTTTTCGTACGATCCGTCGAAAGCCGACTCAACCTTGTTTCTACACAACCCCGTGCTTATTGTCATGAACCCGTTTAATACCCCCGAGCACTGCGCCATTGTGCGGTTCACCTCTTACCTGGCGTTCGGCTTTCCGTCGGTTACCGCTGTCATGATTGACGGTCAGACGTCAAAACACTCGTTTGCGTCCTGCGGAGTGTACAATTTCCTACCGCAAAAGCTCGACGATGACTCCGTACACACGCTCAAAGCCCAATCGCAATCGCTGACAGAGAAAATCGCCGGAGACCAAAAGCAGCCGCCTTTTCTCATCAAACCTGTTTCTAATGTCCCTTACTCCGACAATTCGGCTCACAACGAGCAGCACCTTATTTCTTTCCAAAAATCCCAGCAACATGTGCAGTACTTTTTATCATCCCTCGAACTGTTTCACAAAACCTACATTTCCAAATCTAATCAGCTGCTCCTTGAGTCCAGCACTACCTCATTCAAGGAGTCAGACTACCCGCTAATATTTAATGTCACCCCAGATCAAATCACCGCCGTCCTCGATTCCATCGGCCATTGGGACTTTTACGCCCACGACTTTAATTACGACCAGCTCCTGTTTGCCGCCTTTGCCATGTTCAAGCATGGCTTATCAGTGCCGGAGGTGGACGAGCTTAGGATTGACGACTTGGCCCTCTACAAGTTTCTGCTTGTCATTAGAGACTCGTACCGCCCGAGTAATCCGTACCATAATTTCCGACACGCCGTGGACGTCCTTCAAGCCACGTTCTTTTTTTTACTTAGACTCCACTCGCTTCCGTCTGTGAGCGACGAGCCACAAGCGGCCGATATAGACACGACGACTGTGCTGAGCCCAGTGGAGGCTTTGACCATTCTTATTGTAGCCATTGGCCACGATATCGGGCATCCGGGCGTAACCAACCTGTTTCTGGTCAAGTCGCACTCGCCGATTGCGACTGTGTTCAACAACCGCAGCGTGCTCGAGTCGTTTCACTCGGCTGCATTTACCGAAATCCTACACCGGTACTGGGCGTGTGCGCAGGACGTGCCGATCTGCCGGCTAATTGTGCAGTCGGTGCTGGCGACGGACATGGCGCTGCACTTTGACTACATGGAGGAGGTGTCGGCGATCATTGACAGCCCGCCGGCGGTCAGCAAAGAAGCAGACAGCCTAGGGTCCAAGACGCTGATCTGCTGTTTGCTGATCAAGTGTGCTGACATTTCAAACGTGGCGCGGACGCTGCCGATTTCGTCTCAGTGGGGAATTGTGCTGGGCAACGAGTTTGCGGAGGTGGAGGTGCTTGAGATTGCATTGGGCCTGCGCCCAGATGGCGAAAAACCCATGTTTACCAACATTTTGCGGAGTGCGCACACCTCGGACGAAACGGTGGCGGTGCACTGCACGCTGGTAGACCTGCCGCCAGAAAACCTGGTGAAGCTGGCCAAGGGCCAGATTTTTTTTATAAACACGTTTGCGAAACCCCTGTTTTACGCGGTGAGCAAACTCTTGCCGCAGCTGAGGTATACGCTGAGCGTGCTGGAGGAGAACGCGGCAACGTGGGCTGAGAAGTTGGCGCATGAAAGTAGTAGTAATGAGGTAGTGCAGAAGCAAGAAAAGAAGTAGGGTTAATGTGCACTTCTATTTTTGTTGAAGGTGTTGTTCTTCCTAATGACTGTGCGTGTGGGTACGGAGGCTGGATGAGTGTGTCACAAAAACGAAATGACAGCAGAAAGTTAGACTAGGGTTGAGCTTGGCATAGGCATTGGCTTTATTTTTTTTTTTTTTTTTTTTTTTTTTTTTTTTTTTTTTTTTTTTTTTTTTTTTTTTTTTTTTTTTTTTTTTTTGTATCTTTTTTTACGGGTTTTACTTGTAAACTGAGACAATTCTGGCTACTCGCCAATACTAGAAATGGTAGAAAGTAGTTTGAAAAAGGTCGGTAAGAAGAGCAAGGTGTGAAGAAGAAGCGATGATTATTAGTGCTAATCACTAAGTTACTGCAAAACTAAAATTGAAGAACTGGAGAAGGTTGAGTTGAGTCGCTTAAGTAGCTTTTTTTTTTTCATATTTTAATGTCTTAGCACTGACAATTCAGGCCAAACCCAGTTGTTATGATCTTAATATCTTGATATCAGGTAAGTTTCGGCCGATACAAGACAATGCATGGCTTGCCAATGTCAGTCCATCTTTCAGCGACTTTTCAATAAATGCGGAATTACAATCTCAACTTGATTTTAGTTCAAGCAATTTATCATTAAAAAGATAGGCCGAGAGAAATAGATTTCAACAAGTAGATGGAAGGAAGCCAAGATCTGATTTTGATGGAGATCTGAAAGCAGGGCATGAAAATGGAGATTGTTTATCTCTAGTCTAGCTGGTGATCCCCCCATCTTCAAGTATGCCTTGTTGTAAACCGAACGTGAACATGCTGTGGAATGAATTCCCTTAAAACTTGTGTAACGCGTTTGGTTAATACGGTTATACCCTTCTGGCCACCTGCTGCCTTGCCTTTTACAATTGCTCTCAGAGCAGTGCATGAACGGAACATTCACCTTTAATAAGATATACATTGATACATGTCTGAGCTTCTTTGAATTTCTGATAACTCTTTCTTTTGCAAATAATCTTTTCCAGCTTTTTTTATTGCTGAACTTGTTCGTTTTTGAGCGATTCCTCCCCGCTATTCCGGAAGGTATTTTTTTTTCTTCCTCCTTGTTCTTTTCTTCAGAGGATTTATTCCATCTTTTCTTTCAACCTGCTCCATCACTTCAAATCACTTCCGACAGCACCCGTCACCTGCTCAAATACCTTCATCATCTTGCGCCGCGCCCCCATCGCATTCACGCCCCGCGCCTCTAGCTGGCTCTCGTCCAGCACAACCAGCTCCTGCCACGTCAAATCTTTAAGGCAGTCAGTGTACTTGTGCAACCGTAAAGACTTGAGCCACGCCCCAATGTCGTCGAGCAGCGCCAGATCGACTTCCCCGGCTGAAGTGCCGGTAGCAGAAGGCGCGGGCGAGGCGTGCCGCACTTTGGGTGAGTTCGTAGATTGTTTGGTGCTGTTGCTGGTGTCTTTGTTGTATGGCTTGGATTTGCCCTTATCGCTTTGCGCTGAGTTCTTGCGCTGCCTATAGAACGGGCTCGGCGGGTATAACGGCTGCTGGCCCGACACTTCCGGGAACGCAAACCCGGTGGCTCCACCAGCTCCGGCGGCGCTTGCCCACGACCCCACGCTAGGCGAAATCAGGCCTTGTAGCGGCATGTTGTAGGCGTTCATGCTAACAGAGGGTAACTGGTGCCGGTCGTACATGGGGGACCCTGGCAACCCGTCGTGGCCTGTCGCAATCGCGTGGTCGTAGTTCTCTTTATCTCTAAACTTGGATGGTACACCTGGTTTGTTCATGTCACGCGGGAAGTCGCCAGTAACTGGACTGTATGTAGTAGTGTTGCCCGCCATAGTGGTTGCAGGATCGTCAAACAGCTCTAGCGGGGCCACTGGTTTGCGCCTAAACTTTTTGACGTCGCTGTCCAAAACCACGCGACCGTTAACGGTTGACAGGGCGGCCAGTTTCATGGCCGTCGAGTTCACAATCTCTGCGTTGATCTTGGCCGCTGACGTGCCGGCGGCCGTTGTCGGGAACGTTGTTGCGATCGGACTGAACATGGCATTGGTTGGCGTGTTGACCATGCTGGCCCAGCTGCCCGGCATGTCGTAGAACAGGTACTGTGGGTCAATGTCCAGCAGGTTAGCAAGGCCGGGCCCAGTGCCTGTAGCAGCGGCGGCAGCAGCAGCAGCAGCAGGCGTGGGCTGCGTGGCAGAACCACTGATATTGATCCCTGGTGGCGGCGGCGTGCTCGTGTAACGTGTTATTTTAGCCGCACCCGGGATGGCCGGCGGTTTCGAGTGCAGTACACCTGGCGAGCCCGGAGCAGGCGCTGCTAGTGAGGAAGACAAGGCCATGTCGGCGGATTTGGGCCTGCTGATCTCGTCGGTCTGAGCCCAGGGCGCCAGGTCCTTGCGCGAAGGCTGGGCCTCAAGTGTGTGAAATGAGGCATGGTGCTCCGGGTTCGGCGAGATCAACGACGCAATGCTGGAAATGCTAGGGGGCTGGCCCGAGGTGACCAGCTTGGCGTGCACACCGGTCAATGGCGAATGGCTGAGACCAGGCGACGTACGGTGGGGCGGGGGGTAGTCAGCCTTGCCTGGATCGGGTGGGGGTGACGACATCGCGACTGCAACCGGCTGGGGGACATGGAAGCTAGGAGCGGGCGGCAGTGGTGGAAAGTCGTCCTGGCTTGATTCGCGGGCCACGCCCAGCTTGGATGGAGGTGGTTTTTCGCGGGCCAAGGACTGGTACCTGGGCGACGCAGCTCCGTTGTTATGACGAAAGCCTGGCAGCTGGGGTCCTGGGTGGTCAGCTGCGGTTGGCGAGAGGACGCCGGCGATATTGTCGTTCTTGGCCATGCGCTGGAGCACGGTGATGAAAAAGCGAACTTGGACCTGTATCGTGTTAGCTTTGGTACTACTACTTAATTCAAGAAGGTACCTACCTGAGACGAATCCTGGAGCAAAGCGTATAGAGCAGCAGTTCGCTCGCCGACGCTGAGCACATCGAACCACTGCTGGACGGCGTTGAGCTCTTCTTTGAACTCCTTGTCGACGTTGACAGATGCCATTTCCTCGAGGGTGGTTTGGTAGATTTCTAAATCGGCGAGCCACTTTTCAGCGACCTGGTCGACCTGGTCAGCCTCTGCGTTTTCCAGCTTCATGGGTGATTGGAAAAAGATTTCAGACGCGGGCCGGGTCCTGTGCGCAGTCATTTTGATCTTTGAATTTGCGAAAGGTGAATTGTAGGGGAAAAGAGAGGAAGAAAGAAGAAGGAAGAAGGTAATAAAAAATTTAAAAGTAGAAATAGAAATAGTTAACAATAAAACTGGAGAGGAACAGGTGGTGGTGTTTTACCACCCGCCAAACTATGCCAAACTATGACCAGGGCAGCCAAAGAGAAGATCAAGGCAGTTGCAGACGGTGTGAACAGGTTAGCAGTTGATGGTGACGCTGGTATAAGCAGCGGTATCAGTGTGTCAATCGCAGTGCACTATAAAAAGACCAATGTCCAAGACATGATGCCCCAGACTGGACTCAAAATTCAGTTCAAAACCTGATCTGCCGCCATCAAAGTCAAAAAAAAAAAAAAAAAATTCGATCCAAGCCATGTAGCTCAGTTATGAAATTCTCAGTGGATTGATCCATACTTGTCATTTATCAGTGGGGACTTGCGGTTGCGACCCTGTATACATCAGTGGTCGGGTTCTGCGTCGCTGCGTTAGTCGCAGCGGCTACAGCGCATCAACATAGTACAGCACACGCATGAATTGAAACGAGCTGGCATTTCGACCATCATTTCAAGCATGGGTTATAATTAGACCTGGACTGGAGAGAAGAAAGAACAGCGGAATTGCCAATTTGTGATTTTCAGAAATGTCTGGATCATCCATCCCCTGCTGCTATCAGGACCTTTAATCATGGGCTCTCATTTTTAACGTCTCAATTGGACGGTGATTTACCGTCTTATATCTCTCTTATAAATACTTGAATTCAATTAATCTCCTTATATCTCTATGCTCCTCTGCCTCTGCCTCTACTCCAGTCATTTCTTCTCCTTGAGCGGCGTCGCTTGCTTCTTCTCACCGGCTTTAAAATCTGGAAGGAGCACAGCAAACTCTCATCCACGCTCATAATAGCACCTGAATTATCAAACTCGCCGCAGTAGTTGGGCGCCGGGAACAGGGTCACCAGCTGGCGTTTAGAGATAAACTCATACCCGTCTTCAACCACCTGGTGCGCGCGGCAGATCAGTTCCATGCCGTGTTCGCATGTATACATGTACGTCGGGGTCAAACGTAAACGACCCTCCACGGTCGTTTTCGCTCCATCCAGTAATCTCCTTGTCCGGGTCGGACCACAACAGCCTAGGTCTCACAGCAGGCCAGTTTCGGGAACGTGGGTGGGACGCATAATGCGGCTGATTGTGTGGAGGGCTGGGACAGCCCACCATGCATGGTAAAGATCTTTCCGTCAATAATGGCGACAATGGGTAGGTAGCTCAACCAGTTCACAAAGGACTTTCACAGCTTGATCTTGTACCTCCGCTTGTACTCGTCGTAGAAGCCATAAATAAGGTTGATCGACCCGCTGTCGTGGTTGCTGCGCAGCATGAAAAAGTTCTCGGGATACTTGATTTTGTTCGCCAATAGGCAAATGGTTTCAATGGACTGCTTGCCACAGTCGACCTAGTCGCCTAGAAACAGGTAGTTGGCCTCGGGAGGATAGCCGCCATAGTCGAGCAGCCGCAGCAGGTCGTAGTACTGTCGGTGGATAGCAACGCAGATCTATTTATTGGCATGGATCAAAGTAAAAGAAGAATGCAAATACCTTGATTGGGGCTTCCAGTTCTAGTAGAATTGCCTGCTGGATAAAGATGTCGCGGGGTTTTGTGCACAAGTAATGAATCTCGTGCTCAAGCAACTGGACCTGCGTGCCGGGTCACCTTCCTCCAACTTCGAGCAGGCGTTCGATAATGGAATCAAGGCCTGCCTCTTGGTCGGTCATCATTGCGGTAAGATGTAGAAGGTTGTCTCTGAGGGCGAACTGGTAAAGGAGCAGGCGGCAATGTCTTACTGAACAATTATAATGGTACTAATGGCTAGAACGCGATGGAACCAGACTTTGAAGAGTAGATGACTGGACCGACTGAATAAGAATTTCACGATTGAACCGCTTGAACCAAGATTTCTTGGACTGGACTGAACGACTGAATGAGTTCAACAACTGAAGAACGACACGACTGAACAACAGAACCGGACACACCAGCACAGAAAGATATAAGATTGTTAGTATGATGGTAGATTTTTTTTATTTTTTTTTATTTAAATATTTAAAATCTCAAAACATTTTTGGCCGTTTCTGCATGCATGATATAAGATGGCTCAAATTTAACAAAGTGGTTGAAACTGATGGGAAAAGAGTTTGGGGAGCAGCTGCAGGATAAAATAGCTTTTGGGCTTAGGGTGAAACAAAATTACCCTGTTTATAGTATATGTTACAAGTGTTAAGTCACAAGGCACATCTCCGAAATTCACCACCTTCCAACCACTCAACGACTCAGCGACTCAGCGACTCAGCGACTCAGAGCGACGACCACCAGCCAAAAGCCACAGAAGAACAATGACAGGCTCTACTACGGCAGTATCAACCTATCGTGCAATTCTCAAGGCATGCAACAGGCTTTTCAGGGGTATTTAAACCACACTGCAAGGTTTCACTTGTGTACTAACGCTGTAGGCGACGAGTTGAGACGATCTGCTGCGTTCACAGAGGTGCGACGGCAGTTTGAAGAGTCACGGTTTTTGACAGATCCTGATGCCATTCAAGAGAAGCTGGAGTTTGGTTCCAGTGTCAATATCATGCTGAGAAAGAACGTGGTCCAGGGCGTGCCATCTGAATCCAATCCATCTCGCTACAGTGAGTCCTTTGATGCCTTTGATGGAAAAGAGCTAACAGAAGCAGAGCTCCAGATCCACGACGAGACGGAGCTGGGCGACAACGAGGACATTATGAAGAACTCAAAGCGCCCGACGACAAACCTTGCCGGCACTGGCCGGTGCAGCCCTTGATGCTGCTGGAGACCCCACTTTTGTATATATTTGAATGCTATTTGGTCATTGCGGGATCTTGATCCGATGCTTTCTTGGGCGTAGTGCTTCAACACCACAGTATTCAGAACGTTACGTCGTACTTAGATCCCTCATAAACCGCCAGATCTACAGTCTTTCTTGGCATAATCGTAGTTGGGCTCGTCTAAGGGGTAGTCTATTGCCCACCGTATCTGCCATTAGACTGCCATAGTCATAGCAGGCACGGCGTTTCTCTCTGCTGGCCGCCTCGTTTCCCGCCACTTCCACGACTAAATTTTTGTTTTTCTTTCTTCTTCTCTTTCATAAAGATTATATCATTGTCGTATATCTTGATTCTCTCGTTGTAGGGTGATTTCTAGCGCTGCCTCTGTCCTCGTCTGGCTTGACTCAGAGTCTTTTTACTTGATTTTGTCTTGTTCTCCTTTAACCTTCCACCAGATTTTCACTTTCTAACTTTCACCTCACCACGCACGCCCGCAGCCTGCGCTCTCTCATTTTCTAGATCTTCTGACCGGTTTATAGCTGTGCACCCAATGAACGATGAATCTTTCAACTCTCCAGACAAGGCTCCCTACTCACCGCTGGCAAAGGTAACCGCCGCCGCTGCTGCCAACTCCTCCTCCCAAAAAACGTCTGGCATGACCCAGGCCATCCGCCAGAAACTCAACTTCACCGACGAGAGCCTCTGGAAAAAGTTTTCGGCCCGCCGTCTGGAGCTGATTGACAGCATGGCCCTCAGCGAGAAAAAGGCGTCTGAGCAGGACGACGACATCACCGGAGTCGCTGACAAGCTGCGCTCAGAGTACGGGTACCATCAAGACACCCTGCCGGACTTTGAGCGCCTCGTGCGTGCTGGCATTCAGTCTGTCCGCAGAAACAGAAAGCGGGTCCCCAAATCGAGGGGATTCAGTCATACTATGGTGAAACAAAAGTCAAGCACCCCAGTGGCAGCCGTCTACCAGCCCTCTCGGTTTTTTGATGACGACATGGAAGACTCCCACTCCCCGAGCGAAATGGTCTCGCCCATGGACTCCTCTTCTTCCAATAAGCACGACGACGGCCTGCTTGGCAAATCAACAAGGTCCGACAGCGAAATGACAGACGTGGGGGACCTCCCTACCGACGAAAGCAGCTTTAGAGGCCGCATCTCCATCAGCGCCCTTGTGTCGCCCGCCCCCGGCGACCAGAGAATGTACAATGCCATGCCTAGTCCAGATACTCACAGCGGCGGCCTCTACCCGCCCATGAAACCGCCCCCGGACTGTTCAGCAGTCCCTGAACTGCTCGCCTCCGCACTTGCTCAGTTAGTGTCCCTAGTCGATCGCTGCGAAATGCCGCCCCTGGGCCAGGACGTGGCTAAGCGCGAGTACCTCGGCCATAGCGTGCTGAACACTGCTGCTACTCTATCGGTTCAGAGTCGGCGATTTGCAGCCACCGACGATCTCCACCGGTTCGTGGAGTCTGTGCTGCTGGCGCCGCACGTTCTACAAACTGTGTCGTCGGTCTTCCCAGCGTCGTCCATTTTCAGTTCGGAGCAGCAGCACACTGAGCACCTCAAACTCAAAGTCGCGGCTTGCGCGGTTTGCTATGGGTTTGATGATATTATCAGAAGGCTGAGCACTGTGTTTACGGAAATGGTGAACGCGGACATGCTGCCCGACGGTCACCGCTACGACTTCCAAGGCTTTTTGCCCAATACTACTCCTTCTAACAACGCCCCGACTTACTACAACCCTCACCATTCTCGGCAAGAACCAGCTGGCCTGCCCATGATGTCGCCCTCCGCCAGCTCGTCGCGCGGCACCTCCCTGTCTGGCGTCTCGGTTCTGCCCAACATAATTCCCGTGACGCTCAGTTTCTTTTCGCAAAAGCTTGATTTCACATACGCTCCAGGTAGTTCGACGCCGCCGACGATACCCGAGATCCTGGACAACGGCAAGAACGCGTTCCACATTCTGGGCGACAACAAGGTTCTCAAGATCAGGGACCTCAATGGCGGCAGTGTTGGTAGTGGCGGTCGTATTATTGACACAGATGGGGAGTTGGCGGAGGTCTTTGAGACGTCGAGGATTGATTTGGAGTTATTCTTTCCGGCGTTTGAGGTATCCAATAGCAGTTCTAACAACAACAATCTTCGAAACAACGGCAATAACGGTAGTAACAATAATAGCGGGAGCGGTGGGAAATACAATATTGGTAATGGTGGTGGCAGCAATGGTGGAGGAGGCAGATCGATCTTGCACAATGGCGGACAAAGGGGTGAACAGCCAGGGCTAAAGTTTCAGGAAGTGCTGTGAAAGTGCGTTGAAGGTGTGCTAAGTACGTCAAATTGCGATAAGCAGCTTGAAAGGCCTCAGACTGACCATGATGGCGTTTGGACTATATTTATTATTTATTTTTCTTGTTTCTTCCTCTCATTTTTCTCTCTCTTATTTTCGGTTATCTCCATTCCTTTTTCTCTGTTTTTTTTTTTATTTTTTTTTCTCTAAATAGTTGCATTGGTGCTTCTCTTTCAATTCTCGGTATCTCTCTTTGTCACATCTGCAACTTGTACCGTTAGAGGTGATCCTTCCTTATGATTTGGGTTTTCTTCTTTCGGTTTTTTGGGGTTTTGTCTCTCTTTCTCTGATCAACGCTATGGATAGGTCTTGTTCTTCGGTTTGTGAGGATGCTTGATGTGAATAGAGGCAGGAGTTCCCCGTCAGAATCGTTGAGCTGGTGCTTCAAGCAAGTCAATTTGAATCGATTGGAATTGCAACGAGTTCAATTAGACTTTGACAGTCAGATCAGGCTGAGGCGAGGAAATGTCAGTAGACCTGGGTTTAAATACTTAAAGGCAAACCCTCTGTGCTTGTTGTTCAGCAGATGGTGAAGCAAAGCCTGTGAGGAAATTATTGAGCTCTGGTGAGGTCGAAATTTCAATTTGATATTTCAAGGGAATCAACTGAGTCGTTTGAGACAGATCAGATGTTGAAATGAACTGTTTTACATTACAGCTGGGCTGGTTGTAGTGATGGCTTCAAATGTCTTGGATTGCCTCTGAGTTGATGATCTGCTCTCTCCATATAAGCAAGGCAATAACTTGGAGTTATATTGGTTTCAGGTCAAGAATGGACTTGGAGAGTTGATCTAAGATTTGCTTGGGGGGTTGGTGCCAAAACGGCCTTTGAATCGCTTAAAAAGGAGCTCAATGTCATCAAGAGGTTGACAGAATCCAAGACAGAAACAAGAGTTTCTATTGTCTAACACCTGGGTGTTTTTTTTTTTTTTTTTTTTTTTTTTTTTAATATCAGAGATATGAATACGTAGAGATTAATACCAATGTTCGCGTTTACCAAAACTGCATCACAAACAAGTCATGTGAATTTCAGCCCCAGATCTGAAATGGCCCTTCTCACCAACACTTCACAGCATAACATGACGACCCCAGGCGATCTCAGCCCCGCCGACGCAGCGCGGCTCAAGGAGGCCAAAGAGCTGTATAATCACGTCTACGACTTCTCGCGGGCCTTTTTAAAATCAAGCAACGATCATTCAAACCAGGTGTCCTGTTCGGTGTGCGATGCAAGCTGGCTCGACCCCCCATACTACCTGTGCCTGGACTGCGCCGACTTCCCGATCTGCGCACAGTGCGAGTCCGAGGGCAGCCATCAGCGCAGCCATTTGCTGTATAAGATTAATGTCCCTCCACCGCCAACTCTGGATATGAAAGAGTTCAATGTGGCGCCCTGGCAGATGCGTGAGAATGTGAGGTTCCAGATTGAGGGTTCGTACAAACTGAGCCTGCCGTACAGCTGGCATAAGCAGCTGGTCAAGGGGTCCCCAATGCCGATCACGGAGAGCGAGGCCCTGTATGAGGTGTTCAAGTGTCTGGCGACTACGAACTACGAGCCGGAGGAGGAGGACGAGGAGGTAGAAGAGCCGGAGGTGGAAGAGACGAACGGCTGGCTGCAGTGGGGGCTGAGGGTGCTGGCGATCCGGGCGGGTGGAATTGTGCCGCCCCGACCTCAGCCCCCTCCTGTCTGGCACCGCCCGCAGGAGGAGCCTGAAATCAGGGAGCGCCAGGTTGCGGTGTCGAAGGAATGCTTCTGTGAGCTGTTTCCTTCGGTGTACAGCTCAGACTCGTTTTTAGCAAACTTTTTCTTTGCGATTTACGATCTTAATAACGACGGGCTCGTTGATTTTAGCGAGTTTGTGAAAGCCCACATCGTGCTGACATACTCCACGGACGCCGAGAAGGTGGACCTGGCCGTGAAGCTGCTGGCCGTTGCCCAGTTTCTGCCCGAGACCGAGACCTTCAAGTTCTGGGCCACTCCCTCTGGCCTAGAGATCTTCACCGAGGTGGGTCATTTCATCAACATCCTACGGCGGCTGCTGTACTCGTACTTTGACATGTCAAAGTATATTTTTGCCGACGCATTACAGTTGCAGCAGCAGCAGCTTGCGGGGGAGCTTGGTTTCAACTCCAAGTACAAGCGTACGGGCCGACTTCCCAGCGACATTGAGGCCGCGAACGCAAGGCAGAAGGTTGACACTCACGTCTGGTCCAAGCTGGAGGCGAACTGGACTGACACGCGGATGAACTACTACCCAATCTCGAGGGACACGGCGGTCGAGGGCAATGTGAGCAATTTCCAGTTGGAACAGGTCGAGCAGTCTTTGCTGGAATTGAAAGAGAAGCTGGAAGCGGCACTAGGGGACACTTGGACGTTGAAAGACAAGATCCCAGTGGAAGAGGTCAGCCACGCGCTGGCGTCGAACCCGTTTATAGCAGACTCGTTGGTGGCATGTGTAGAGGCTGCCTTGATTTGATATAGAAGAAATGAAAAATAAATAATGAGCTATGAGATATGAGTGTATGGGTGTTGCTATGAAGATGGGTGCGAGTGTAAGGCATCCATATGATCGACGGAGTTTTCTAGACACAATTTGAGCACCACATCGTTTTTGGCCTTCAGCAAGTGGATCCGGTGCCAGAGCTCAAGATCATCTGCAAGCTGAAGAGCGGATAAATAGTACCCTGTGTCGAGCAGCGCGGGTGCTGTGTCACCCTGGTGTTTGGTCTTGTCAGCAGCAGGTTCAGTGATGCGGTTGTACTCAATCTCCGCCAATAATTCGCGCGCTGGAGATTTCGACAAGCAAGATCTCATCATTTTTACCATCTCAAACGAGTCTCTCTTGGTTTCAGCCTGGGTAGAGTTCATGAGGTGCGCAACGACTTCGCTCAGGAACTCTTTGGCTTCGTGCGGGTTCAGGTACCGTAGCAGCTGCCGCACCGCCTGGATGTCTTTGCTATATTTCAGCGGGTTCAACATGTTTTGGGCTTCGACAGCCGTATTTAGCGTGTCAAAAAGCGAACTGGGCGCCGGCCCTGGGGCGAGCGCGGTTGAGGTGGTGGTGCTGGGATCAGCAAGGCCGGGTTTGAGGGAGGCTACGAAAAAGGGCACTTCGAAGCGGATTTGCTTTTCAGTGAGCAAGCTTGAGATGAGTGTAGTTTCCGTGATTGGATTGCTTGCATCGTCGGCTGATGGGGTTTCAGTGTCAGTATTAGCATTGGCATCGATGGTAGAACGGCACAGGCCGAGTTGGAAGCCAGACTGTCGAACCAGGTCTTGGACAGTCTTGAACGACTTGTCCATGGACCTTTTGAAAATTGTGATTGCCCACTCTGCGTCCTGCAGTGCATTGGGGGCAATGCTGAACTCGTTTGCAAAGTGGATGTAGAACAGATCGGTGTAGATCCTGCGAGCGTGGTTTTCTGTCTTGCGACGCCGGTCTGTTTCCTTCTCAATCAATTCCTTCTCATTTTCACTTCCAGTTTGAGCCTCAGCAGGCGTCTCAGACTTTATAATGGCTAGATGGTCGATGCCAATTACTTGATGGGCTTTCAGCCACTCCGGTGGCAGTGTAATATCCTCGAAATCTAGCTTGCCCGAGATCAGGTCCTGAGAGTGATCCAACTCGTCTGCCGAGTCGTCTCCGTCTACAGACGCTTTGGATTTGAGCTTGTTGTTCTTTTTTTTCTTGCTACCCGATTTCTTCTTGGCCATACTGAAGTTTAGTGTGGATGGTGAAGATCTTGGGAGGGTAAAACTACTGGCGTATTTGCTTCACCTTCAGTTCCACAACATCAATCATTCAGAATAATCAACGCAGGAAGTCCAAAATGACAGGTCTGTCTTCGGTGTATCCGCCACCGCCCTCGTACCACAAGCATTTCACTCCAGCCAACATACAAAAGCTGGCTGCCTGGCGGCAGGGCCAGACCAGCGAGCAGATGAACATCCTGTCCGATATGATGTCCGACTCTTTCCACAAACTCGACGACCCCACCGCGCCGTCACCATCAAAGCCAAAAACGGGCGATGAAGGGCCTGAGCACCCATTGGAATTGTTGATACCTCCGAAGCCGCCAGCGGACGGCACGTACCGCAGCTTCGGCAACATCTGGCAGCCAGACGATAAGCTAATCCCTTTGAGCGCGATGGGCATCAAACAGCTTTACAATCTAGGGGGCAGCAGTGATACAATCAAGCAAGATGGCGACGTCGATATTGACTTTGCTTCCAAGAAGGACGCGGTGCCCAACATTCAAGACCGGATCTTTGAACTCAAGAAGCTGCTCAACTCTCTACTGGTCCAGTTTGTCGAGCTCGCCGGCATCATGAGCATTTCACCCGAATCATTTCCCGAAAAGACCGAGGACATTCGCGTAATTTTAATTAACATCCACCATTTGCTGAACGAGTACCGGCCGCACCAGTCGCGCGAGTCGCTGATCCTGCTGATGGAGGACGAGCTCGCTACCAAACGGAAAGATATCGAGGACCTGAAAAAAACGAACGAGGGGATTAGAGGCAAGATTGCAGATTTGGCGAACCAGTTCAGAGTGTTGTTGCCGGCGTGCCAGGGGGCGGTGAAGGAAGAGAAGGGACATGATCAGACCTCAGTGCCGGCTAATCCTTCGAATGTTGACATGCTGCAGTGGCAGCTGCTAGATTTAAGTTCATGAGCTCTCGAGCTGCAATTGACAGCTTTTTGGATTCTTTATTTGAGGATAGCTCGACAGGATGGTGCGCAATTGCAGGACACTATCTTTGCAAGACGAGTGATAAATAGCATATTAATTGAAAGTATACAGTTCTACTCTAGCACAACCATCATATCATATCATGACTTTTTACGCGAGTACACTGGCGATTCTCTAGGTTTGGTCTATTTTCATTGTTTTAATATTGTCGTTTTCAAAGACATTAATTAGTCCTTGGTAACTATAATCATGGTAAGCATGGTTTCCTTGATTCGATCGATCTCATAGAGTTAAACGACTTTTCATATAAAAAGTACCAATTTTTTCAATCCGTCTTGTAAATGTTTCACTACAACTTCTGCTATTGACCAAGGACTTCAGCAAATGCATACTACCAAGATCGATATTAGATTAGATGAGCGCTCCTCCATAAGATTGGTATAAGCTTACCATAAATTATGGACATCTCCGACATCCATATGGTCAAATTAAGATTTATTTGTTGCATATTCAACGCAGGTCACTCGCTAGTAACTGCGATTTCATATCTGCAGTCTCATGTGCCCGTAGTGGTTGTCTACGAGAGATGCCCTTGTAGAGCTCGTGTTCAGGGCCGTTTCCTCGCTCACCTCGGGTTCTGGATGATTCATAACAATGATGATCTTGCTATTGTATGTGACCAGAGAGTTTCAAGTCCAAGCGACTGCCATTGTTTGGCTGATGGTTTTGCTAAGATTGTTTTTGTGACCCAGCCGCCGATACTGTGATCTCTGCTTTACTAGGCTGACTTCCCAGAACCTTCAATGAACCAATATTGTAATACCGGTCCCCCCACAGTTTATGAAAGTTTTTCATTTTGCTTAGAGTATCCCTTCATCTTCACTTGAATCTGTTTCCTCTCGATCGAGCAGATCCTTCACGGCCTTGGTCAAAGTCGATGATGTCAGTTGAGATACGACTGCCGTATATTTCGTATTTTGCCCTAAACCTTTCTTTTTCCAGTAGACAAAACCCACCTGCAGGCAATTTCCATTCTTCTGTTGTGAGACAGATATAAACATCCTGTTCCCCTGATAACTTTACCTCAACCACCACCACCCCCTTTGCTTTTCTATTACTCTTGGAAAATAAAATGGCTGCTAGTACAGGCTCTGCCGTCAAGGAAAAAGCAAAACTCGAGGAGCGCAAGGTTCGCATCTTCGATCCAGAGATCCAGCACGGAACCTTCCAGTATGAGTTCGGGGGCCCTTATGGAGCGTCCTCAATGATGATTGGGTTCCCCTTGCTCATGTGGTACATGTGGATTTGCTACAAGTACAATGACTGCCAATTCATGGGCCCGGCTGCCGGCGAGAGTGTCATTGAGTTTGTCAAGCGTTGCGCAGGGTACGTGTACCAGGATGCGTTCCCAACTTGGAGAGCGTGGAAGATTGAGTGGGGGTTCTTGTTGTTCCAGGCTTTTAACTATGTCACCTGGCCGGGTATTTGGGCTCGGGGCCTGCCCATCCCCCAGAATAATAATCAGGGACTCGACTACTATTGCAATGCGGTATGGTCGCTGTACGTTTCAACTGCCGTGGCTTTGGTCTTGAACTTTACAGGTATTTTTAAGCTGTCGGCCGTTATTGATTTGTTTGGCGAGATCATGTCGGTTGCTATCATCAGTGGGTTTGGCATTTCGCTGGCTGTGTACTTCCGGGCTATTTTGCAAAAGAAGGCTGTTCGCATGACCGGCAACTTTGCCTACGACTTCTTCATGGGCGCGCCCCTATACCCCCGTGTTGGCAAGACCCTTGATTTGAAGATGTTCTTCGAGGTTCGCTTGCCCTGGTACACACTGTACTTTTTGTCGCTTGGTGCCATCTTCAAGCAGTACGAGGAGTACGGGTATGTGTCGTTCCAGCTTATCCATGGCCTCATAGGCACCTGGCTCTATGCCAACGCGTGCTGCAAGGGCGAGCAACTCATTGTGCCCACCTGGGACATTTTCTACGAAAAGTTCGGCTTCATGCTCATTTTCTGGAACATTGCTGGTGTTCCCTTCACTTACTGCTACAACACCTTGTACCTGGTCAGCCGCGATCCTGCAACTTACTCGCACTCTTCGCTTTACAATGCTGGTATACTGGCGTTGCTCTTGACTGCTTACTACTTTTTTGATACCACCAACTCGCAAAAGAACTCGTTCCGCTTGCAGATTGCGGGCAACTTCCAGCGCCGCACCACGTTCCCACAGCTGCCTTATGGTGTTATTGAGAACCCGAAATACATCAAGTGCAAGAATGGCGGCACTCTGCTCATCGACGGCTGGTGTATGTTTTTTTACTGCGTTTACTTTGAGCAATTTCTAACTGGTTTTTAGACCTTTATGCCCGCAAGGCCCACTACACCGCTGATTTTGTTCAGAACCTCACGTGGGCTCTTAACACAGGCTTTGTATCGCCCCTGCCGTACTTTTACCCGTTTTTCTTCTTTTTCATGATCTTGCACCGTGCTAAGCGTGATACGGAAAAGTGTGCAGAAAAGTATGGTGACGATTGGAAAGAGTACACCAAGAAGTGTCCTTATGTTTTCATCCCTGTAAGTTTATGATGGAAGTCTATCGTTTGTGATTCTGGCTAATATGTCTAGTACGTTTTCTAAATGGCCATAGCGTCTGATCCCATGCAGAAATTAAAATGTATACAAAGATGATACAATTATACAGTGTATAGAGGTGACAATGTAATAAAGGATTCTCAAGATGAAAATCTAATAAAGACGGAATTTGAGTAGATATTGTCTCAATGCGAGCGAAACTAGCGATGTCGCCGCTTCTTGGCCCGTTCCCACACCGACCCGTCTTTCCGCCGCTTGGCCGTTGCCGACTCCACATTCGACCTGCTCGAGAACCCCCAGTCCTCGCCAAAGAAGGAGTCTCCTCCTGTACCGCCATCCCTCTGCGACCGCCGTTTCTTTTCTTTTTCTTGCTGTTTCCTCGTGATACTCGACAAGCGTGTGTAGTTCGTTTCTTCGTAATCCTTGATCTCCTTCTCCTTGCGCCTGTCCCGCGCGGTGCTGAGCCCGCGGCCACCCCCCGTGATGGTCGTGCCAATGGATGGCTCTGAGACAGGGGCGACAGAAGTTGACTCGAGGTAGTCTTCCATGAGCGCGTTTTTGCGGTTGTGGTGTCGTTTGGATGAGGAGGAGGGCCCGGAGAGAGAAGTGGCGGCGATCTTGGGGGGCTGGTATTTTTCTTTGGATTTGGGGGACTCGTCGTCTTCTTTTATATGCTTGGAGCGGGATTTGGAGGAAGAGGCAGGGATGGCTTTGGAGTCTTTGGTGCCGCCGTTGAGCAGCATTTTGGGGTTGGGCTTGAACAAAAGCAAATCGCCGTCATCCTGCTCTTCCTCCTCTTCATTATCATTGTCCTCATCACTTGCTCTGTTGTCTTCGCCATCGTCGCCGTCGTCCTTGGAATGATTTGAATACTCTTTAGTCGTAGAAGCAGCTGCCTTGCTCTTCGCATACGCTCTTATCGACTTCTCGACCTGGTATGCTATTTTACTTTCCAGTCCCTTTATGCCCTTTTCAAGTACAATGCGCTGCGTGACCGTGTTTCTGATTGCATTATTCCTTGCCTTTTCCAACTCTGTTTCCTCTTCATCCTCGTCGGCACCGCTGGTGGCAGCGCGCTCGACCTGGGCCAAGAGCACAACCACGCTGTTGTGAAGGTACGACAAGAGAGCTTGGTTCTTGAGTGTGAGTAGCGACACGCCGTGCACTGTCGTAAGTGGCTCTGCACCATCTTCAAACGCAAACGAAAAAGCAGGATCTGATTTAAGGGTGTCTAGCGTCAGTTTGACGGCCTGCGAGGCTGTTTCCAGTTTCTCGTCCATTCCTATATTTATTGCCTGCGATGTTGATGATTCGAGATCAAAAAGAATGAAAAATTTTGGCTGGCTGTTGGGACATGGGCTAGGGTTCAATGGACAGACCGGAGTTATAGGAGTTATTGAACTTGGGTAGTGGACAACGAGGTCAACTCGAGATGAGACCGGCGCTTAAACTCGTTAGTTACCGCTTGTTGGTCTATGGTCTTGATCTAGGAAAATCTGAGATATCTATGGAATATGTATGTCTGGGCTCGATAAGTGTGCGGGTACATCAGATATCACCACCTTCAAGGTAGTTCAGAGGCCACCTCTTAGGCTTGACCCACCACACCGGTCCACTCGTTTTATAGACCGTCGTTGATCTCAAATCTTTTAGGTGTACGCTGCCGATGCTCTCCCTGCTGCCTGCATTTTTCTGGCCAGCAATTTGACAGGCTCAAAATAATTCAGATTTGAAGTGGGTGCGGCTGAGAATGCGACATGACGAGGTAGCTGACTGAGGACCAAGTGAGGGCTGAAAATAAAAGCGCTATGATACTTTAGCTAATTCAAAGACACCAAGCACCCAATCACAGAGATATAGAAGCCAGAATTGGTGATGACGGCGCTGGAGATCAATGGTTCATAGTACATTTGGCTGATGGATTTTGTATAGGCAAAACCTGCAAATTTCAACATACAGGGTTCGGATATTAGGGCTTAGCCCTAACTTTGACCTATGCTGAGTGCATCGGATGCCATGACTTTGAGTATTATGGAGTTGAACGTTATGGCTGTGAGCATCATGGAGGACTCTGAAAAAATCAATATAGAGAAGATGTGTGCCATTGATAACGCTGGCAGTGGTCTCGCCATGGTTTGGTGGTTTCGTTGTCTGGTAGGGCTGAGATGATGATAGAAGCAGTTAGCTAGAGTCATAACAATATCAGAGATCCAGTTCTCGCCAGCAACAGCCTGTACTTGAGTAGATTGACCTTTGTCGTCATAATCTATTGTAGTCAAACCCTCTTTGAATGCTTCATGATTTTTATGGCTCAATCATATCTTACTAGTGAAGTGTCAAGTTGGTTTTGTATCTATTGATATAAATCATTTTCACTTTGAATTTCATTTCTCTTTCCTCATCATCATCGACTATTCTTTACCGACGTTTTCATTTAGTTTTTATTTATTCTAAACACTCCATCTCTTTATTTACCGTCTTTATTAAGATAATCACGCTCTGTTGTAGTCAGCATTTCTACCCGTTTGGCGCGTTTTTCAATCTCCCTGAATCAGCAGCGACTGGACCGTGTTCCGTTATCTCTGCTTTGTCACCACACTTCCATCACCTCCACTCGTATGGAAGCCCTTCTAAACCATGACATCCTACTATGACGCTATTGGCCTTCTCGCTATTTGCGACGCCATTGATTCGGTCGAAGGAATCCCTGTTTCGGCGTTCTCAACGCGCCCACTCTCACCTTCGCCCTCGCCTTCTCCCAACGCAACTGCCCAAACTCCCAAATCTTCAGTAGTGATGAGAAGACCCAGTAGTGGAGTAAAACCCGACACCCCCCCTTACGTCTACGCGTACCCACCCGAGGACCCGTCAACCTCGAGCGGTGCTTCCCCGGCTGAACCCATAACTCCCCTGACACCCTTTAACTACGAGGGCGCTGGCATGGACGCGGCGGCCCTAGTCGCCTCAGGCAACAGAGCGTACCCAATGTTCCTGGCCCACCCTCTCCACCACCAGGCCCAGAACGACTCATTCGCGCTGTCGGCTAAGGACAAGACTCTGGACTCGCCGTACCCTGCGTCTCATCCCTCGTCCGCCCGGCACTATAACCTGGGCGTCAAGGCGGGAGACTCCTCCTACGCCATCCGGAAACGAGAGCAGCGCACCAGCCGGCGGATTGGGCTGGCCTCTTCCTCTGGCTCGTCTCTGCTGGCTGACCTCAAGAGCAGCGACAAGCCCTACTACAAGACGAATCACCCGCATCACCACACGCCGACCGCGTCGCCTTCGCATGCGGACCCTACTACAGCTGGTGGCCGGCCGCCGCTAATTATAGGCGGGTACAAGGTCGAGGAGTGCCCAATCTGCGGCCGCAATTTCAAGGGCCCCAAAGCAAGCACGCACAAGCAGCAGCATATTAGGAGGCTGCACCCGGAGGATTACACGCCCAAGAGAGGTGGCAAGAAGAGAGTAGTCAATGATTCGCCAATTTAATTCATAATATAAGGAATTGAGTCCATAGTTGATGATAATGAAGAAAGATTTACGCTCCATGGTAGTGGCAGATACAATTGCAAATAATTTTCATTTCACATTATTTTTCATCATCAGATACATAAACCGGCGTAAGACCACTTTTCTTTTTAGGCTTTGGTAATAAACTCAACTCCCTTGGTGATGTTGCCCTTGAGTCCCTCAATGGCAACGTTGAGGAGCTCCTGCTCGTAGGCATTGGCCTTGAGCAAAACATTGTCAACGCCCTCAGCGCCCTCAGGGCCAAACTTGACGGGGACCGAGAAGAAGTCAGTGCCGACAATGGCCTTAACGGCAGAGCCGCCCTCAACACCGTCAAGGAAGACAAAAGTGGGCTCGACAATGTTCTTCTCGCCAGCAGCGCCCTTCAAAACGGCCTCGGTGAATCTGAAACCAGCGTAGGCCATGGACAGGGTGGCAGAGCCAAGACCGTTCTTGGCCTGCACAACCTCGTCACCGCCAAACTGGATGCGCTTGACAAGATCCTTGAGCTTGTCAGCAGGAATGTCGACAGAGGGGGTGGTCTGCGAGAGCAAGGGAACAATGGTCTCGCCAGAGTGGCCGCCGACAACTGGGACAACGTATTTGGCAGGGGCCTTGTCACCAACGACCTCGGCAGTGAAAGTAGAGGCTCTGACGACATCCAGTGTGGTGACACCAAAAAGCTTCTTGGGGTTGAACACGCCAGCCTTCTTCAAAACCTCGGCAGCAATAGGCACGGTGGAGTTGACAGGGTTGGAAATGATCAAAACAAAGGCGTTAGGAGCGTACTTTGCAACACCGTCAACCAGGTCTCTGACAATGCCAGCATTGATCTTGAACAAGTCATCACGGGTCATGCCGGGCTTTCTGGGAATACCAGCAGGAATGACAACAATGTCAGCACCAGTCATGGCGGTCTTGATACCGTCTTCAGCGGGCAGAGAGCCAACAACAGCACCAGTGGTGGAAATGTGAGACAAATCGGCAGCAACACCGGGACTGTTGACGACGTCGTAGAGAGCAAGGTCATCGACGTATGGGGAGAGCTTCAAGAGCAGAGAAAGAGGCTGGCCAATACCACCAGCAGCTCCGGCAACGACAGCTTTAACCATTGTGAGATATGTAAACTAAGAAGAATTGATAGAAGAGAAGAATTGAGTTACTGAGACCAAGAAACGGCGACGTTCAGTTGATTAAATACCAGAAACCAAGTTGGAGAAAAAAGGAAGAAAGGAAGGGGAATTTGAGGGGCATGGCTGTAGTTTTATATAGTCGTTCGATTACTACTACGGACAATTTTAGAATTGAAATACATGAGATTACCCGGACTTAATTCGATGCTATTTCAACTTTTTCCGGCGGCAGCGACGTCAAACCAGTGGAGACAAGCGGAGGGGATGGTCTGGCCAGCAAGAGAGGCCCTCTGGTGCTTTTAATGCTCATATGTTCATTCATATGTACAGTACAGTCGAGGCAGTTTTCAATGAACGTGTGCCCACCACGATATGTTCCTTACCGACTGCCGCCGGCCGAATTCTCGTGCCAATTCTGACAATTCTGCCAATTCTGGGATTGGCCGCATATCGGCACAACTGCCCGTGGTTTCAAGACCATTTCACATAGGGAAATTACCTGTTGCAACTAGTTTAGGAGCATCTGCTCGGTTGTTTAGAGATGGCGAAAATTGCAGCAAAAGTGTTGGGCCAATCCGTGCTAGCGAGTGGTGCAGAAGCGGGAGATCATGGTACATTTGGCCATAAATGTCTCTTATGGTCTCGCACCATTAGATGCAGCTCAAGGCCGCACCTCCAACGGTTCCAACATTTTTCAAGATCTAATGTTCCGCTCAAAAGGCACATCCACCTTCAATGCTTGCAATCTGGGGTCTTCAGATAGTCCCTCACGGTCGCTCAGCGCCTTCTCCTCTTTGTCTGCCAAACCACTGATCCCTCCATTTCTCCGTGCAGCCGCCCCCGTTTACTGTCTTCATTGCGTCATCAAGTCTGGAGACCACCTCCAGCTCACTTCAGAGTGAACCTTGTAGACCTAGAAGCGAATTTACAGGCTCCATCTCACTACAGAGTGAACCTCGTAGACCTAGCAGCTAATTTACATGTAAAAGAAAATCCTTGAAAGCCACTTATTTCGGTTATTAAATCTACCATGGTATCCATATTAATTAATAATCTACGACTGGCATGGCACCCGCCACGCTTGCAACCCCTACATATTCATCCAGACAGCTGGATCTTCTGCTGCTCTCTCGTCCATCTCGCTGTATCCGTTGTAGCCGGCGAGTATTCACTGTCGGACCGTGCCTTTCTCACTAGTTCTGTGATCCAATCTTGCTGGTAAAACTCCTTCAGCTGGCCGGGTGGGTACATGGAGGCAATGTCGCCCAACAGTCCGACAACAGAACGGACCGTAGCTTCTGATCTAATCATGTTTTCATCTGTTTTAATCACAGAGAGAAACGTGATGATGGTCTTGACGTATGGCAAAAGGTCGTTGGGAACATCGCGCAGACCAGTAACGATTCCCACGTAGGCATCCGTGATGGACTCTCTCAACCGCGAAACGTAGTCAACAAATTCCATGCTTGATTCCACGTCAGTCTGCACAGAAGAAGCTTCAGAAGTGACCTGCATGACCACTGGAAGAAAAAATGAAAATGAGGGTCCCATGGATGATGCAATGTCTCCAAAAGACGACAGGATCGTTCTCTTAACTTCTCTAGGAGTCTCAGTGTCTTGCAACAGCTCGCCGAGAATCTTCATGAAAGTCTCGCTGTACTTTTCAATTTTAGGTCCAAGGGCGTGGCTAATGTCAGAAATCAGGCCAATTGTGGTAATGCAAGTGTGAGACTGAGTGTCTTTCAGTACAGAGTAAATAAAAGGGAGCAGGGCCTCCATATAAACCTCAAAATTGTCGTTGATGGCTCCAGCGACAGCTCCAATGGATATGAAAATATCTTCCTCGATGAGCGAGTTGGGGAATTTCGACTGCAGCAAAGTCAGGTATAGTTCCATCAGCTCATTGGCCGCGGGGAGGATATCTTTGCCAAATCTTCGAATGATACTTGTGAGCAGAGCTAGTAAGTTTACTTGAACGTCTTCAACATTGGCTTTATCCTCGACGGCTAGAACCTGCTGCTGCATAACAATAGTAGCATGAAGACGCTGCAGCACTTCAGTAGACAGAGAGCGAACTATCTCCATAACATCCTGAGAACTCAATGTAACCATTGTTGACAAAGCTTCGAAGGCAGATGTCCGGCAAGAGTGCCAGTTTTCAGCACTAGAAGCCAACTGCAAAAGAGCAGGAACAAAAGCACTGTAGTATGGCGACATTGCAGAAGCCTTCGCTTGCGGACCATCTTGGTTGAGATTCTCCGTGAGGTTCATCACAGTCCAGCAACAGTTCACAGCAACTTTCGGGTGGTCCCCAAGACCTCGAGAAAGTGCATGCATGATGGGTTCAAGAGAGCGCTCAAAATTGATGTCCTCAATGTATGCCATCTTGCCCAGGCACCAAGCAACGGTATCACGGACTTGAAGGTACTCGTCAGACATCAGCTTAAGCAGAGAAGGAAGTGCCTGGTCAATCAAACCGTTCACTTCCTCAGTTTCTGGACCGTCCAAAATCGAGCCAAACGCCATGACAGCAGCCTCCCTTTCGTTCCATTTGCTCGATCCAATGTTCTGCTCAACGAATTTCACAGTAGGTCCCACAATCGCAGACCGGGTATTTTGCGCGTAAAGTTGAAGACAAGAGCCTGCAGCCATTGAAATATTCCACTCATCATCGTCGGCTTCCTCCTCCTGCTTGGTTAGCAAATTAAGCAAGGTTGGCAACACCTCGCTTAGTGCATAGTATGCAAAGTGGAAATTTTGCTCAGACACTTCTTGAAAGTCGCTTTCTGCCATAGCGGCCAAGTTCAAATCAATACCAATCTCCTCTTCGCAGACTGTACTCCAGAACTCGACTGCCATGCAAGCCACGGTCTCATCACTACTCTTCATGCCATTCACAGTCAGTCCAAACATTGCTTTTTCCATGTAAAGAGCCATGAAAGGATAATAAAGGTTCATGATTCTGGCCATGGCGCCAAACGCAGCAGCTTGCAAGTTCACGTTTTCAGCTTGAGTCGCCTCGCAAACAACCTGCATAATGTAGTTGCGCTCCCCTTCCTTCTGGAAGTTTTCTTGAATAAACTCTAGGGAGTTGACAAGAGCGTTAATGGCAGTGAGTCTGACACCAATGTCGGTCTCTTCGGTTCTTGCTCCTTGCACAATTGCTGTCAAAATGCCTCCGGCCTGAGAGACTACCCCGGAGTTGGAGGGATCAGCCGTTTCGCAAATATAGCCGATTGCAAGCAGAGAGGCTTTCTTGACATGACTAGGAGATTCGGAGCTGGTGTTTTCAACAAGAACTGTCATGAGCCCTGCCCAAGCATTTCTTGGAAGATCAATGTCTGCAATCGCTGCAATCAGTTGCGCAGACGAACCAGCAACTCGCTCATCTGGGGATAGCAATGCTTTTAAAGCCTTAAAAAAATGTCAATGAAAGCATAAGCTGAACTAGGCGTGATACATACAATTGTTTTGATCGATTCTGTAATGTCTGAGGGAAGCGAAATCCAACGCTCGGTTTGTAGTTGCTTGGTTCGGTGATCCTGATGATAGTTAGATACCAATTGCCATTCAATTCGTATGATCCTACCTTAGCTGTGATCTGATTTTTTAAAGCGATTCCAGCAAGCATGCGGACCTCTGTCTTCTGCTGTGCATTTCCTAGTGCTTCTGCGAGCATGCCCAAGTAAGGCACCTAAAAGCTAGTTAGTATGACTTCGACGTTTCACGCCTGTCCAACATACAAAATGCTCTTTGGCAGCTTGCTCTAGTTGAGCTTCGGCCTGCGTGCGAACCTGCTGATCTAGAGAATCTTAGCATACAGAGCAGTGTGCAAACAATGATCCATACCTGGACTCAGAATAGCATTCTCCAAGAGTGAGCTGATATCCATGATGAACCGGTATGAAAATCTATGGGATGGTATCAATGGAGGTCAAGAAATAAAGCAAACAGAGAGGTAACTGTAGTTGTAAAATAGTGTGGCTGCAAGGCGGAAAGGTTTCTTGGCCCAGAGATAAAGGGATGGCTTCCAGGAGAAAGAAACGCTGATTCGAATGGTGGAGTGGGAAGTTGTTTATGGGTTGGGGTATGTCGCAGGAAAAAAAATTAGAAAGTTTTAATTCAAAGTTGAAAGTTTTTTGTCTTCAACATATACAGAAAGTACTTATAGTAACTTATTTAATCTTTTGTAGTGGTTGTTGGTGACTTACTGATTAACTATTGGGGAGTACAACTGATGGCATATTGTTTATAAGCAAATTGTGAATCCATATTAGCAGATACCAAACCGTCAGGTTATAGATTCAGACGGTTAACCGTTGGCTTTTCCACTGGACTATCGATTGTAGAAGACTCAATCGAGTTATGAAGTGTGTAAATAAAAAATGGAGAATCTTATGTTCGCGTGAATGAAATGCAATAGAAAAACCTAGACTTTCTTATATAAAAGACCAAAGTAAAGAAACAAAGTAAAGAAACAAAGTAGAGAAACATTAGGAATGGCACTATCAGACAACCTTAAGTTGGAGTTAAATGAATGTAAGTATGACTTAAGTAAAACTGTTTGTTGGCTGCACTTAATTCAAACTTAAGTTTACATTCTGTCAACTTAGCAATGCTTTAAGTTCTTCGGGTCTTTAGGGTAAGGTCAACCAAGTGTTGTCAACAAACCATCAGAGCAACAAATTCTGTTGCAACAAGTGTTGCAACAAGGAAACAGTGATAGTCATGGTGAAAAGAAGAAGGTTGACGAGAGAATGTTTGGAAAGATAAAAAAAAACAAAAACAAAAGATAGTTTGGATTGATACAAGAAAGTATTGTTGAACAGGGTTCTGGCGTTGTGTCGCAAAGCGGCAAATCGTTTGTTGGTCTTGCAAGTAGGTCAGAACCCTCAACCCATATTCTGGTGGCTGGAACATTTCTTGAATGTTCGGTGTGACTGTCTTACTATATTGGGTAAGTCTTTTGTGGCGACTCACAAGAAAAATTTGATAAAGAAAATTTTTCTTTGTTCCACAAAATTATAAATAGGATTAGTTTTCTCTTTTACTTTCTTTCTTCTTACCACATACTTTCTTGTATCAATCCAAACTATCTTTTGTTTCTACCTTGTCAAACATTCTCTCGTCAACCATCTTCTCTCCACCATGACTATCACTGCTTCCTTGTTGCAACAGGGCTGGCTAGAAGAACAAGTTCAGAGCCAGCTTGCTTCAAGCGTTTGAGATTGGTAGGGTAGCTGTCAGTGGAGTTGGAGTCAGAGTCACGGTCGTAGATGGTGCACTTGACAGAAGGGGCAAGAGTCAAAGGAAAGGAATCAGAAGGAAGGGAATGGATAGAGGTGATGGAATGACCAGTAGGAACAGAGCGAGCAGGAGGATGAGAAGAACCAATAGAATGAGATGAACCGGAAAGAAGAGAAGAACCAGACGGAGAAGTTGAACGATCAATAGGAGTGGTGGAGTAACGAACAAGTGGAAGGGACGAATAGGACGAAGGGGGACTGTGAGAAGAAATAGAAGTAACAAAAGGGCCAGTGGAATCAGGAGGCCCAGGAGAACCAGAAGGACCAGAGGCCACAACACTTTGAACAGGCTCAAGCGCGAGATTGGGATTGCGGACCACAACAGTCGAGATAGGCTCAACTGGAGGATAGGTGAGTAACAAGATGTCATCATCAGAATCATCCAACGAAGGAGCATCTTGAGACGCAGAATACTCAATGGCACCAGCTTCCCCTCAACTAGGAGATGTTGTGGATAGACTGTTGGGCAATGAAGAATTGGTTGCTCTGATGGTTTTCTGACAACACTTGGTTGACCCTTACCTGACGAACTTAACGCGATGTTAAGTTCAGTTGAGGTAAAGTTACCGCGGACTTAACTTTGGGTTAAGGTGAAATTTTAAGTTGGAGTTAAATATGTGTCAGTTAACTCCGACTTAAAGGTGGCTGGCTGATTGAGCCATTACTAATGTTTGTTTACTTTGTTTGTTTATTTTGTTTGTTTATTTTTGTTTGTTTATATAAGGAGATGATTTCTCCTTACTTTGTATTTTATTTAGTCGAACATAATATTCTCTATTTTCTATTCACATACTTGATAGCTCGACAAGTCTTCTACAATGGACACTCAAATGCCAATGGATAATCCTGAGCCAATGGAGAACCCAATGGCGAACCGTCTGAATCTATCAACTGATGATTTGGCATCTGTGAAGATGGATTTACAACAGGAGAGGGGGCGCTGTCAGATCCAGACCAGTCATGTTGAACAGGGTTCTGGCGTTGTGTCGCAAGGCGGCAAATCGTTTGTTGGTCTTGCAAGTAGGTCAGAACCCTCAGCCCATATTCTGGCGGCTGGAACATCCCTTGAATGTTCACTGTGACTGTCTTACTATATGTTGCAACAAGGAAGCAGTGATAGTCATGGTGAAGAGAAGATGGTTGACGAGAGAATGTTTGACAAGGTAGAAACAAAAGATAGTTTGGATTGATACAAGAAAGTATATGGTAAGAAGAAAGAAAGTAAAAGAGAAAACTAATCCTATTTATAATTTTGTGTAACAAAGAAAAATTTTCTTTATCAAATTTTTCTTGTGAGTCGCCACAAAAGACTTACCCAATATAGTAAGATGTTGCAACAAGGAAGCAGTGATAGTCATGGTGAAGAGAAGATGGTTGACGAGAGAATGTTTGACAAGGTAGAAACAAAAGATAGTTTGGATTGATACAAGAAAGTATGTGGTAAGAAGAAAGAAAGTAAAAGAGAAAACTAATCCTATTTATAATTTTGTGGAACAAAGAAAAATTTTCTTTATCAAATTTTTCTTGTGAGTCGCCACAAAATACTTACCCAATATAGTAAGACAGTCACACTGAACACTCAAGAAATGTTCCAGCCACCAGAATATGGGCTGAGGGTTCTGACCTACTTGCAAGACCAACAAACGATTTGCCGCCTTGCGACACAACGCCAGAACCCTGTTCAACACTTCCCCTTGTCGCATACTTGCCAACCTGTTTCATACCCATCAAGTCACGAAGCATTTGGAACCTTGCTTTGCTCAAGCCTTTTGTCAACATGTCAGCTACCATGTACTTGGTCTCAAGGTAGACCACAGAAATGATGCCGTTGGTGATGTGGTGTCGGGCAACATGGTACTTGACATCGATATGCTTGGTGCGGTGATGATGGACAGGGTTGGTGGCAATCGCAATGCAGCCTTGGTTGTCTTCGAAGATGGTGACTGGTGTGGGAATGTCAACCTTCATCTCACGAGCAAGCTGCAGTAACCAGTAGCATTCCTTGGCAGCTTCACTCAGTGCGACATACTCAGCTTCAGTGGACGAACTGGCAGGAGACTTCTGTTTGCGACAGGCCCAGGTGA